>JABFPN010006380.1:0-11652 GCA_022817305.1 Leptoteleia sp. ZL-2020 | reverse complement strand
AAAGTAAACATCTTCTACCTAAACACATTATATGCTACTATTGATACGATTGGCAACTAAAAAATTCCTAGAAAAACGCTATTGCAGGACAGAATCTGCGCTGCAATAGACACCTCGGAAGCACCCACCGATCGTGGGTGTACACCCAGTTCAATTGAATCCTCGCCCCCCAGATCGCTAGTTAAAAAATTTTAAGTTGGTATTAATTATACCTTTAAAGAAAAGTTCGGAAAGTCATCTTGCATCCTTATTAACTTTACTTTCAAGGTATAATTAATACCAACTTAAAATTTTTTAACTAGCGATCTGGGGGGCGAGGATTCAATCGAACTGGGTGTACGTATGCATGTATGTGTGTGTATGTATGCATGTATGAATGATGTAGCATTGCTAACCTACAAAGAATGGTGTGCGCGTTTCGTGTGCGTGTGTCGATGCTGTGAATACGGCTCTGAGAAGTATCAAACAGATCCACGTGTTTTTTATGCGCATGGTCAAATTGATGCGGTAGTCCCATACGGACCAACAAAAGAAAGAAGAAGAAGAAGATCCACGTGTTTGTGATTTATATGTATTTATTGTGTGTAATAATAATTTAATTTCTTACAATATGGATGTGGAAATGAGTGACAATAGTGAGATAAACAATATTCAAGTTCGTTTAATAACAAAACAGGAACAGTAAGTTTTTTCTTAAAGAAATAGTGGTTAAATTCATTTATAAATATTAAATTTTAATTTTAATCAAATTGTATTTATTAATTTACATAGGCATAGAATTTAATATTATATTTATATAATTAGAATTGCTATGTACTACAGTGCATGTGTTAATTTTTATTAATTATTATAGTTATTATAACATTAAATTTAAAGTAGGCATTGCTTATTTCTTATTCTATTCATTATAATAAATGTTACAAAGACATTTATAATTGTTTATTTTAATTAATTATAATTTATTTTTACTAAGAAAAATTTATTTTTGCTAGTTTCTATGCAATCTTCTCCTTTTTCTACTATAAATTACTCAATAAATCAATAGAAATTTTAATAAGATTACATTTTTAGGTATGCTATTCCATCCACTCCTTTATACATACCTGCTTCTACAAATGTAACGGATTTTAACGTTTTAATCAATGGATTATGCAAAGGTAATATTTAACTGTTATTATTTTATTTATATTTAAATTATTATATCAACATAAAAGGTGATATTATTTTTAAAATCTGATACTTAAATGGCAGATTATTTTAGTAATTCACTTTTTTATTCATCGCGTATATGAAAAAAAAAGTTTTTTGTGCATGTTTGTAGGAACAAAATATCTTATTGCAGTTTAGAGCTAAAACCAAATATTATTATCCTTATATACAATATATTATTTTTTTCAGAATTCAATAGTGAACATGACATTGTTGAATTTGATATCCTCATTTCATCGGAATTTTTAAGATCATCACTTATTGAACATATTAACAACAAAGGTATTTCAATTGAAGATGTTATCGAAGTAGAATATATAGAACAACATCCACCTCCAGAACCTGCGGAATGCCTTTTACATGACGATTGGGTATATGCTCTTGATGTTTGTGAAAAATGGTACAATGAAGAATTTGTTATTAAACTTTTAAATAGTCATTAGTAGGTCTTTCCGGGATATGTTTGGTCACTTATTTTTTTGAATATCTCTGGAGTGGAAACCCCTCTTCCTCTACTTTGTGTTACAACACATGTATTCCATGCTTATATTGATTACAATTATTCAGGGAAATATAAATAATTCCAGAAAGACTTTACCATTGGATTCTAACAACTGTTAGGACAAATAAAGTAGAGATTAACTATTTTTTATATAATTAGAGATTCGTTGAATTAAAAATTATTTTATTTTATATAAGGATTTTAACTGGATGTTATGACAATACAATTCACATATGGACAACCAAAGGAAAACATCTTCTTACTATTCCTGCTCATAAAGAAGAAATTAAAGCTGTAGGTTGGATATCGGTAGGAGAAGAGACTGCCACGTTTGTAAGGTAATATTATTATCAGTATTGAAAATAGTTGTAATAATTTGTTCCATGTTAGTTAATACACTATTAATTATTACAACATAAATATAATACTAATGTAAATTTGCATACTACTTGGATACTTAAGTTTTATTGAAATGTTTATAGCGCATCAATGGATAACACTGCTATTATTTGGAAATGGAATATACCCAGCAATTCTGTTAAAAGTGTATATTTATGCTTAGGACATGAAAACATTATTGAGACATTAAGCGTAAACCATGAAAAGTCACTTATGGTAACTGGAGGATGTGATAAATTTCTTAAAATTTGGTCTACTTGTAAGTTTTTTTTTCATTCTTAAAAAGTAAAGCTCAATGCAAAGTTGCAGTTGTTAGATAAAATGTGTGGCATCTGTGCTAAATATAAATGTAAAGAGATGGATTTTTAGATGGATTCTAGTTTATATAAAATGGCTTAAAAGTTTTTCTAACATAAGGTTTAATTATGATTTTACTAACAAGTTCTTGATTTTGTTTTCTTTACAAAGATTTAAAACAATGTTTTTAAATATAAGAGTCGTTTAGATTAATATTACTGATATATTTATTTATTTTAGCTTTACGTGATGAAAATGAAGAAGGTGTTTCAGCGCCAAAACAAGTTAAGAAAAATGCAATCAGGGTAAGTTAGTTATAATCATGTAATATAAATTTAATAAATAAAATTGGTGATTGTAAAATTGTTGTAATAATTATAATAATTGTAATTAAGGCTCCAGAACGGACAATGTTGGGGCATAAAGAAATGATTAGTGGAGTTGTATGGTCTGATAAAACAGAAATTGTGACTTGTTCCTGGGACCATACAATAAAAACATGGGATGTAGAATTAGGAGGCATAAAACAAGAAATTCCAGGAAATAGAGTTATTACGGATGTAGATTACTCGCCTTTAAATAAATGTTTATTATCTTCATCAATTGATGGATATCTTCGTCTGTATGATCCCAGATCAACAGGTAAATGATTGGAACTTTTTATTATTAATCATATTTTCATTTTTTGTTTATTTTTATTTATTAATCCATAATTTTATTTCATGATAACTATTCAAAGCTTTAAAATAATGAACTGATTTTATTTGTAAAATAATGTTTTCTATTATTATTATAATAATTGTGTTTTAAATGTTTATCATAATAATATTGTGTATTTGTTTTCAATTTACAGAAGGCACTATAGTAAAAGCCACTTACAAGTCACACAAAATATGGTCGCAATCTGTAAAGTGGTCAAAAATAAACGAACATTTATTCTTATCTTGTGCTTACGATAATATGGTCAAACTTTGGGATACAAGAACGTTAGTATTTATGAAATATTTAATAATATAAATCTGATTTAAGATATTGTCTTTTCAATACGCATTAAATGGAAATAAAAATAATATAAATATAACAATAAACAAATTTGTGAATATATATGAAAGTATCAATGTAAAATATTTTGATTTTTTAATTTTAAAGTATATTAATTTAATTTATTGTATTAATTTTGGTTTAATAATTAATTATGCAATAGTAATATTTCTAATGAGAAATTTTATTTTCAGCACAAAAACATCTTTGTATGATCTCAGTGGTCATAGTGACAGAGTATTTTGTTGCAATTGGTCAAATCCAAAATTAATGGTTTCAGGAAGTGCAGATAAAACAGTCAGGATTTTCAAAGCAAAATACTCTCCAGCTTCTTAAATGTAAAACATTTATGTTACTTTAAAAAAAAAGTAAATGTACAATTTTTATATGTTTATAAAATAAAGATATAATATTTTCTAAAACAATGAATTAATATTAAGAGTTAAATCTTAATTAAACGTTTATTACAAAGGACACTAACTCCTGACATTATTGCTATTGAAATTTATTTGTCATTTTGTTAGCATTGTTATCTAGAGGGGTTGCCAAATTTCAAAACGGCAGAGTTGGTGTTTACATTCGAAATGTAAATATGTTTAAACACTGCATTATGACAAAGTGTACAAAAAAAATTTCTAAAATCAGTATTCTACTATCATTCATTATTAAATATACACAATAATGATATTTATCATTATTAATACAAATTCATTATTATGTTTTATTTTTCAAGTTTATTTTGTTGTGCTGATTAAACATTTGATTATCGGGTGATTTTATTGTTTATAATTTTTCCCTATGTGTGTTTTCATTATTACATACATTAAGTAATACAAGATAAACAAAAGCTCTAAATTCACTGTCTATATCTCACATCTACAGTTTTCTACAGTTTTTTTTAAACTTGTCAACACCTATCTGACATGTATATACGATCGTGATCACACGCGCGAAGTGGGTTGACTTGCGCATAACGTCGGAAAATGGTAACTTTTTACTCTTACTGTATAAACTATTGTCATCAACAGGGCTAATTAAATTTATTTTTATTATGCAATCGGAATCAGATATACAGAATTTAATTACATTTAAATATACAATACAATAAAACTTATAGAGTTACAATTATTTTATTCTACCTCTGAATGGAACTGGTCTAATATACGTCACCGAATTCAAATAATCTAGCAACAAAAACTGTAACGTCACTTCCTTTTCGTAAGGTTTGCGTTTATTAGCTCGTCGCAGAATCTTTGGAGCAGCAATACCAACAGTTTTACACATCACGTCCAAGATGGCAGATATAGTGAACGATATTATAGCCGAAAATGTGGAAAACATTACAGAAAAAACGAATGCAACGGGAAAAATTCCTGCTACCCCCGAAGGAATGGCCCTTGCATATATTAGTCTTGTAATAATGGCAATTATTCCTATATTTTTTGGTAGTTTTCGGTCCGTTAGCAACCATAAGGAGAAACAGGTTAGAATGACACGTAACTGAAATATTATAATATCTGCAATATGTTACGTTGATTTGTAATGTAATTATTTTTCTCGCATACTTCTTAGTTTGATCTATTAATTTTCAATTTTTAAATAGTTATTTTGTTCGCGACAGTAGAAACGCATAGTGTGAAAGTCAGTGCAGTTTCGCTATGCCAGTTGATATTTTAATTACTCTATTATTAAATATTATTGAATACAACAAATTGACCGATTAATATTTAATTCAAGGATTAAAAATTAGGAATATTTTCATTAATATTTCTTGGAATTTAATATAAATTTTATTCTAAAGCTGGAGTTTCTTTGTTATTGAAGTTTTAGAAATAAAGTCTTGTTTTGTAAAGACAATTGAAACAGTACATTGCTTTGTAAAACACAGTTGTATTGTGTTGTATAAAGAGATAATTTCTTTTCTCTTGTGACAATAAAAGAGCATTTTATATGAAAATAAAAGAAATATATTAAAATATTTTGATTAATTATCTAATGAATCAAAAGAATCATTTATTTACTTTAAACTAAAAAAATTAAATGTTTCTTGAAAATTAAGAAAGTAAATTAGATTTAATTTGTAATATATAATTTAAAAGCATTGCCAATTTTCAATAATTTGTTAATTGAATTAAAAGAAACTTATTTAACTATTTTTATTGTATTTCAAAATATTTATCATTATTTTTTCAGATTTGTATAATTAAATAAAATTACTATATAAGGCAATAACAGATATATTCAATAAATTATTTGTGGTATTAAACTTAGACTTGTTATTCATCAACATTTACTGTTCAAAGTTATTTAAAATAGTTAAGTGAATATTAAACATTTTAATGCATCCCAGAAACAACTACTCTTCCTTTTTATATGTTATTTATATATCAAACTTGTGAATCACATACTATTGCCATTCCAATCACAAATTACAGTTGATTATGTATCAAAATATTATGTAAGTGAATATAATTTATGTTTATTAATGTATTTTTCATATTTACAGGATCAGTTTAAAGAGAGTGGTGAAAAACCAGATATAATATCTCAAAAAGATGCCGCTATGTTTCCATTGATTTCTAGCGTTTCTTTATTTGGATTGTACATTTTCTTTCAGGTTTTAAACTTTTCTTCTAATTATAAAAAAATTATTATATTATATAATAGTTAGTTAAAACTGTATATTCAGATGCAATGTTAACAAGAATTCTTTTCTTTAATTTACATTTTATAGATATACAGACTAACATTCAGTTTCTATTCATATTTTTTTAAATGTATTAGAATTTACTGAGCTTAGCTCATGCATATAAAATGTTGAAAAACCTCAAATAGACCATATTCTTGTGTGCAATATATCTAAATAGACAGATTCCATTTATTAAAAACAAGTTAACATTTTTAAAAAAGATTTAACATAAATATATGCTTAAAGAATTAAGTAATTACTAAGTAAATATATATTTACACACCATAACCATCATTTATTTATATTTTCAGGTATTTTCAAAGGAATATATTAATCTACTGTTAACAGGATATTTCTTTTTCCTAGGAATATTAGCTCTTTGTCACCTTACAAGGTATTAACTGAATAATAATAAAGATATTACATTAAAATTCTAATAAAACTTTAAATTATAATATTTAGGCATATAGAATTTGAAATATATATTTAAAAGCCTCATAATTTATAACTAAAACAATTAACTTTCCCTTTATTTTTTTATTTATAATGTGCATTTTGCAAAGGATACAATGTTCACAAGTTCTTTGTTGCCTTTATAAAATTACAAAGTATTAATACCTTATACAAAGAATTTTTTGTAGTTTTCAAGAATATTACAAAATCAAGTATTAATACAAGATTTAAAATATGTATTAGGATAGCAAATACTAATCTCATTTTATTTAATTTTAGTCCAATTGTGACATCTTTGGTACCGTCATCAATTCCTAAGTGCCAATATAATATAAGGTTTAGTGAAAATGACAAAAATTTAATTAATTACAAATTCAATACTCATGATATTGTATGTCTTCTTTGCTGCTCTCTTGTTGGTACTTGGTACATATTAAAGAAGGTATGAAATATATATAAAATTATTTTTGTTAGCTGGAGGAAGGGTGTAACAAACCAAATAATTATCACTGATTTTTCTAAGTATAATATTTATTTTTTCAGCATTGGGTTGCAAATAATTTATTTGGTATTGCATTTGCCATTAATGGTGTTGAGTTCTTACATTTGAATAATGTTGTAACTGGTTGTATTTTATTAAGTGGTCTGTTTGTTTATGATGTATTTTGGGTGTTTGGAACAAATGTAATGGTAACAGTTGCAAATTCATTTGAAGCCCCAATTAAACTTGTGTTCCCTCAAGATTTACTTGAAAAGGGCTTAGGTGGAACAAATTTTGCTATGCTGGGACTAGGTGATATTGTAATTCCTGGCATTTTCATCGCACTTTTATTACGATTTGATCAAAGTCTCAAGAGAAAATCAAATGCTTACTTTTATACTACATTTTTTGCATACTTCATGGGTCTGATTATAACAATGTTAATTATGCATCTGTTCAATCATGCTCAACCAGCACTTTTATACTTGGTACCAGCCTGTTTAGGAACACCATTATTGTTGGCCTTTATTAAGGGAGATCTCAAAGCTTTATTTGCGTAAGTTGTTTTTCTCTCTTTCACACATACACGTACAAATATAATTTAAATAAAAATAAAAATTGAAGTCCATATTATTAATTTTTATATAAATGATAAATTAATTTTTGAATTACAATTGTCTCTTATAAGTATAACATTTATAATCTGGTATATTATTTTAGATATGAAGACCATCCTTCAAGAAGTGATAAAAAAGAAACTAATGCAGATAAAGTTGACAATGAAACAAATACTAAAGTTGACACAAAAAAAGACAAATAAGTGGGAGTCGCCAGGAAAAGAAATCGATATGTTTTCCTTTCTTTTGAATCAATAGACATTTGAATAGACAAATTATTTCAGGACGTTATTCGCAACAAAAACGCACATGAACGTTCAATGCGCGCGTATAATTGCATTCTACATGTTTGTAGAATACTTCCTCAAAACGTGCATTTGTTGTGCGTTTGATTTCTGTAGCAATGAGACAATTTTGCCTCGCATCATTGAGCAAGGTCATTTTGTGATCCTCAAGTATTTATTTGACATCAAAGATGAATGTATGTCATGTCAACTAGACAATTTTTATATATTTTATTATTCTCTGTTGAGGTACTTTGGATCTTTATAAGACATTTTCATAATAATTTTTTATGGTTAATTTCCTCTTGTCTTATTTATGATTAAAGTATTTTTGTAACAACAATTTTTCATTCATGTTTGAGAAAAAGAAAGTTAAATAAATACAATTGTTCATTTTTGCTGAACAAAATATACACATTTCCTGTATGAATTTATATTTGAAAACTATTTCATTTCATTTCTGAACAATTATTTATGTGAAGAGAGAACTAAAAAACAATAATGGGAAATAATTAATAAATTCAAATATATGTTCATTATTTTTTGTAAGATAATTTCATTCTTATTCAAGTTGTAAATATTTATTACACAAATTAATTCCCGTCAAACATAAATTAGAGTTTATTAAAATTATTGTTTAATGTATTTGAACACAATGTAATTAATTAATATAATAAAAAAATTGTTTTATTTACTTAAAAATATTTATATTTTCGAATGTAATAAAAAATGATTAATGCATATTTGTATTTACGAGTGATTTTTACAAAATAAAGATGTTAAAAAATCATGTATTTTAAATTATTATTTAAATATATTATGTTTCTTATTCAAAGTGTGAAATCTAGAAATCTTATTAATGATAAAGGGATTATATTGAAAAATGCAACTTTTTAAGATAAGAATATAAATTTTTTCTTTATCTACACATAAATTTGAAAATAATTAAAAGTATGTAAATATTTATTTAATGTATAGACACTTATAAAATTATTCTTCTTTATTAATTTTAAATTCTCTTTTTATTACCAAGGGTTTCTTTTATAAAATAAGATAATAAATGAATAATCTAAGTAATTACATGAAAATTTATTCCCATATTTAGTGATACATTATTAAAAGTAAAAATTTAATATGCATTGAATGCAAATTATTCTTGTGCGGCATCTTCTACTGCTAACATTTTAGCTGTGATTGGGGGTAAATCTTTAATGCCATCCTTTGAGATTTTTTTTACTTTAAAGTTTGGTAAATTAACAATAAGTCTTTTATGAATTTCACGGACGCATTTCTTCAAGATCTCATAGCCTTCTTCTTCAGTCATGTCTATAAAAGACAAAAATTATATCGTATTTATATATAAAACAAATAAAAGTTAATTATGTTTAATAGATTATACTAACCATATTTATGATATCTATCTAATACAGTAATTGCAAAATGACCACCATAGCCGTGGGTGACGTAAGGAACTTTGACACAGGATGCCAAATAATCCAAGTAGTAAAGTTCTGGGCCACTTTGGTCATCGTAACCACCAATTAATAGATTTACATTGAAAGGTGTTCGTGATCTCAAGTGATCTGCTAAATGTTTTCTCGTAAAGCAAGCTGCAGCTTTTGGGGACATTTCATATCCATTGCGCATTTTATATAGCTGCATATTTTTTTGAATATATTCTGAAAACTGAGTCGTATCTCCTGCTTCTCCACAACATGCCATTACAATTTTGTCTGACATTTTATGAAGTTTCTCTTCATCTAAAAATGGTCAAAAAATAATATGTAATATTACAATTTAGGTCTGTTACTTAACATATTAAAAAATAACTCATAGTATATTCAAATTTAATATTTCTTAAAGTAATGGATATAATCTACCATAATCATATTTTTATATTTAAAAATATAAAAGTATTAGAAGTATTAAAAATAAATACTTAAATAATATATTAATAATATCAAATTGTATGTCAATATTGTAAATTGTTTTTAAATTACATAATTTAATGAAGTAACTTAAAAGAAATTAAAATGTTTTTAATTTATTAACAAATTAAAATTTCCATATCAATTACTTTTATACTTAATTATAGTTATCTAGTATGAGCTTTTGTTTTTATATAAGAACGTATACAAAATATGTTTATAAATATAATTTTCATTTTAAGGTGAAATGTCCTTCATTGACCAACTCAGAATGAAATAACCTGCTTAATAATAAATATCTTTAAGTATATTCTACAATAAAGATTAATTTAAAAAAAATGCAATGTATGTCAACAGTTAATATTAATATGTAGGTACACACATCGATTAATATATATATATATATATATATGCAACGTATGTCAACAGTTAATATAAATAATAACAAGTTAAAAAATTGTTTATATTAGTTTTTACGTATTGCAACTCTTCTAAGAAAACTATCCTTTGAAAATAGATTTGACCCTAACATCTAAATAGATAATGAAACCATTTAAAAACTTAAAAACTGTACATTCAAACAGTTCTCATTATTTGACAAAGCAGAGCATAAAGGCGCTCCATTTTTTCACAATACTAATGTATGATCTATAAAAAAATAACATATCAAAATAAGGTAAAAATAAGAGTTTTAATATAATATTTAAGTATATGACATGAATTTGAAAAAAAATAAAAACAAATGAATATAATATTAAAGAAGATTATAATTAAAATTAATCATTTATATTTATGTAACAGAATTGTCAAGTCATATTACAATTATGGTATCAATTATCCATTGCATAATTTGGATTATTTTAAAATAAATAAAAATATGTTAAAATAAATAATACAAAAGTATATTATTTCTAATACAAATATACTTTTTATAATATGATGAAGTAAGAATACAACTAGTTAAACATTCAATTTATATATATTCTTTAATCCTACCGCTTTTCATTACAATAATTGACATGGCACACGTCATGTCACCAGCTAATAAAATATAATCTTTGAATTGTATTCCTATTAAACACTCCATTGTTTAATTTATTTGACTTAAGTTTTCAGTTTAAAAGGAACCCTGTCACAACTAAGGTTAAAACGAACTGAAATTCGATTGTCACGCATAACAGTTAGGGATGGTTGATTACGTAGAAATTATCGGTGTTTTCAGTCTGTATCGAATCGACTCGAATCGTAACTGGGCAGGTTCCAAAAATGACTTGCAGTATTATGCATCTTCTTCTGGCTCATTAAAATTGATATGTTTGTCTCACTAACATAGTACTAACTGTTTGCGTTAGTATAAACTAACAAAATATTAAGTAAATGATTAAATTATACTAATAATTTAAAACATCATTTTCATTTTCATTTTCCAAATACGCCGATTATTTCCGCTATTCTAAATGGTTCCTGACCAGTATGTTTCGTTGGTCATCTCTTTAAGGTTCTGCAGACCCGGAACTTAACGGGAACTGAACTGAATGTTTTATATAGGGTGTACACCCAGTTCGATTAAAAGCTCGCCCCCCAGATCGCTAGTTAAAAAGATTTATGTTGGTATTAATTATACCATGAAAGTAAAGTTTGGAAAGTCATCTTGCATCCTTATTGTATTAAGACAGAGAACATATATCAGATAGATATACATATATCAGATAGATGTTCTCTGTCTTAATACAATAAGGATGCAAGATGACT
>JABFPN010006379.1:0-11653 GCA_022817305.1 Leptoteleia sp. ZL-2020 | reverse complement strand
CTTTTTCGAAACTTCTGATTCGAACGTCTTGACCCCCCCCCCCCCCACCTCTCCCTTCCCCGGTGTAAACCTGATGAAATCGTGGAGAAGCGATTTCCTTGCCTTTAAGCGGAAAAGTGATTTGACAAACAATTTCCCCGGCAGCCGTTCGCAAGAGCATTTTGAGCGGCTGACAAGAGGGGAGGAGGGGGGGGGGTGGAGAGGATCATTGCGCGAAAAATCCCGCTGCGGACTTAAGTGAAAACGTACGCCGCACTCGCGACTGCAACTTCGGTATTATCGGGCTTTTTAGCCCGGCGAAATTTCTCTTAGTCTATTTGCTAAGAAAATGTGCACTCGGTTGCGCCGCGGTGTTTTCGCGCAGAAAATATCCTGTGTACGCAGCGGAGGAAACTTTCGACTCCGCCTGGTGTAACGTTACCGCGGCTGATTGACTTTTCAAACGCCCGAGCGAAGTTCTTTTTTAACGAGAATCCGCTGCTGGCGAATGTTCGACTTGCGGTTATTTATTGTAACTGACGTTATCGTTATTTAGCGCGTACGGTGATGAGACGTGACGTGCGTCATTCGGGATGAAAAGTATTATCGTTTCTTTATACTCGTGCGGGAATTTTTCTTTTCTTTTTATTAGGGCGAAATGGAGGTATTTTCAGTAGAAGGAAGAAAAGAGCAACTTTTCCTCCTCATGATGGAAGAGTATTTTCTTGCACGGGTTGCAAAAATATTGTTTTTTGCAAAGTAAGAAATGTTCTGATTTTCGTTCTTGTTTGGTGGGAATACTTCTCCCTTTTTTCCAGTAAAGGGAGTAAAAAAGTACTTTTCCTCTCTAGGGGGGAAATGAGTACTTTTCCTATGTAGGGAAGAAAAATTTACTTTTCCCATCTAAGGAAGAATAATGTATTTTTCCTATTTAGGGTACAAAATGTATTTTTCCTATCTAGGGAAGAAAAATGTATTTTTCATATCTAGGGAAGATAAGGGTACATTTTCTTTTTGGGGTTGAAAAGAGTATTTTTTTCATCTTACGTTTCTCTTTTGGCCATTTTCTTTCTATTAAATAGGGATGAAAAATAGTACTTCCCTTGCATATGTTATGAAAACATTATACATGCAATATGTAAAATTTGACTTATATTTTATCTTTGTATTATATTTTATCTCATGAATCAACATTGTAAACACTTTTGGCTCGGTTATATAACAAACCAATGGGCTAATTTTCCTGCAACTAAATTGTTCCTTAAGGTAACCATATCTGAAAGATATATCAGAAAAGTATACAGTTATTACCGTGAAACATGATGATTATTCAGTTATTTAATAGTGGATTTATATGTGCTTGCGGAAAATGGATGTTAATGCAGATGTAATTGGTTGTTGCGGTTTTGCCACGCCCCACTTTGTGCGTGCATTCATCTAACCTCTATTCGTTCTTGTCATGCTTCAACACACTATTCTCTGCAATGTGGTTCTTCGTACGTAAAGTCAAAGTAAATATTGACAAATTTCGAATGAAAATACTAATAATCCTTTTAGCATTCATGGTATAGTTTTCGGTGTCATTAGTTGGGAAAAGTATTTCAGATAAAAATTTATATATACTCCATATATACGACATATCAAATATATACGACGTATATGTTGATTTTTACATGGTTTACCACATATGTTCACATATATGTTCACATATATGCCATATATATGTTAACCATTACATTAACCATAATATATATGGGACATTTAAGTCATATATGACATATATATTAGTTTTTACATGGAAAGTCCTTTTTTTTATTACAAATATTTTATCTTCCTTGTACAATAAAATTATGGATTTAAAGTTATCATTTGACATAAATGATAACAAAATATTCCCACTTTATAAAAATTTCCCTTCATCTTCCATCGTTAAACATTGCTCCGGGCAATGCCGAAACAGTTTGAAATTCTGTCACCGTTAATTCCTATATTTAATTCCGTTTAACAACTAACTGCAAGCAGGTAATTGACTGAAGTCAATTACTGTACCAACCAATCGACCAAGAGTTTATATCGTAATTGTTTAATGTATTAAGCTCGAGTGGGAATTCACGCTTTTGGCATACCGTTGTACGATAGAAAGATGCCGAAGGAATGCAATTTTCGATGAAATTCTCGGAGGATTCGTCGGTTTAAGGGACGGGCGCGCGGGGGACAAGGGCGTCAGATATAACGCGATAATATAACTAAATTAGCGTTCGTTTGCAGTTCGTACGTATTGAATATTTCATCTGGGAATAATAATAAAAAAAAAAGAAGAAAAAAAAATTTGTCCCTTACGTTTATCGTCGTCTCTTATTTATTGGTCGTTGTTATTAAGGCGGCAACTGTGGTGCGCACCGCGGATTAGTTAAGTTCGGTTTATGGTGTCAAGTTTTAGTCTCCGGGGGAAGGGGGGGGGGGGATTAAGTCTTTGTCCCATTCATCGCTGTTGTTAACAAAGTGCAGGGTAGTTGGAGCGGATGCATTATTTTGAGATATTTTTACGGCTTTCCGACGTAACGAAATTAACATCGCGCCCATTACTTCGCCGTAAAACTGTGAAATTTTGAAGCGGACGTTTGCAAAATTCAGGCGCGGGACTTTCATTTTACGATAGTTGTACACGGGTTATCAATTTAATGCGACTGTATTTTTCATGGTATGTGAGTTTATAAACTGGAAAATGTATCGCCAAAGTGGCGGTATAAATGTTTGCATAAATTTTCGTGCTACCAAGTTGGAGGGTTAATTTAATTTTATTAAAAAAAAAGGGGAAAGATTAATTTTAATGTGGTCGTAACAGTGGTAACTGTATGGTTTTATATATTTATGTGTAATAAAAGTTAAATAATATTGATATTAAAGTATCGTGTGTCTTATTAAATATAAATGATGAAATGCTTATTAAATGTACGAAGGAATATTGTTTTTAAATTTTTCATGATAAGAGTAATTAGTTTTTGAAAATTAAAGAGAATGGTATTTTGCTTAATAGAGATATAATACGTTAATAGATGTTCATAAAGTAAGAAATTTTGTTACAAGACGTGGAAAAATCTTGAATTTTTGCAAATTACATAAATTACAAGCAGAGAAATATTATAATATATGTTTTTGAGTAACATTTGGATTTTGCAGATGAAGTTCCAATTTCCGCTTTACAACTTTGCTGGTGCAACTTAATAAAAACAAACAGGCGAATTCCTTTGTTAAGCGAGAAATAATCAAGGATTACATCAATGCTACGTTTACATCAATTTATTACTTTGCGTGAATTTGCGTCCTGCAGTATTTACATGCTATTCTGGGTTTTGATTATACCGTCAAATATTTATGTATTTAGCTGCAATTTCAGACTTTATTAGGAAGATTACCAATTCCCTGCGCTTGAATACAGAATTGTATATGATAAATTCGAGTTAGTTTCTAATTAAAGCCTTATAATTAAACGCGTCAGTTTTTTTCTGCTCATCAATTTCAATACAGTTATTTTGCTCAATCAAAATATATTATTTTATATTTACATACGTATGTTAAGTCGAACTTTAAATAATATATTATATTATGATAACTTACATTGAAGTAATAAGTTGATTCAAGTGAAATGGAAATGGATCAATCTATTTTTTTGAGTTAATTATATCTAAATCTTATTTACAATTTGGTATAACTAATTTTGTTAATTCAAACAAATTACACGCAGAGAATTGGTGGTTCCTCAATATGATTATTGTAAATATTGTGTTAGCATATTTGTTGGCTAGAGTACCTAACCAATTACCTAAAATTTTATGTTATCTATATTCATGTTAAAACAGTATTTGTTGAGTTTAGATAATACAAAGGTCAGGTTTGCTCAACATGAAAATTTGATGTTAAAAGTATACAACATAACATGATGCACGATGAATAAGATAATTTTGATGAATAAGGATGAATAAGGAATTTTTTTCAACTTAGATTAAATCAAGATTAAAAATTAAATTCATAACTCTCTTTTTAATAGTAAAGACAATTTTCCAGAAATTGAAATATGTTATATCCAATGAAATATTAAAAAAATCGTATTACTACTTTTCTTATCTCGGGAAGAAAAGAGTACTTTTCCTCCCTAGGGATGAAAAGCCACGTTAGAATATAAATTTATAATTTATATATATCTCATTATACGTTTTTACCAAAATAATTGCTACATAAAGTTGAAAAAAAGATTAATTAGAAATAAATTGTACAAGAAAATAACCGTGCCAGCAGCACAAAATTATATTCCACAATAATTCGCAATTATTTGTACTATTCGGTTGGAATTAGTTATCTCGTAATGAACAAAATCATGCTTCAAAGTAACAAATGTTTCGTTGAATAATGATAACAATAATCGGGATCTCCGTAGACGAGCGCAGGTGTCGTTCATTAATAATCACGAGCGATTTGAAGAAGCGAACCGGTAGCTTGAAATGGCGGTCCAACAAATAGGATTTACAATCAAAAGCATCCGGCGTCCGTGTTTGGAAGTGTGTCAAAATCCGAGTCAAGCCTTTGGCACGGAATTGGCGTCGTCGATGGGTCGGAATGTTCGAGCGACAACTAGTTTCGTCCAGTACGTCGAACCGTGTGACAGTAACGCACGAGTGAGTGGAGGGTGGGGGGGGGGGGGGGGAGGATCGACCGGTGTACGTAACACCTGGCCACTTCCCGACCGATAGATTCCGTCTAATTCCGCCGAGTCGCGCGTATCCTCTGTGATTAATTTAACAAATTGCTGGCAGCTCGCTCAAAGCAGCCACCGCTCGGACTTTGCAATTTGGTAATTGATCGCGGATCGTTACTGCCGTGGCTGCTGAGCGCAGGACAAAATTCTAATAACAGTTACTAACATTATTGGTGAGCCGGTTGTTGTACAGTTGACAAAAAATGACCAACTTACCAACATGTACACTGAGAGAAATTGATATGAAAATTTTACTGCTTTAAAAAGGAATTGAATTGTATTTCAGCTAAATTTTATAAATGACTGTTGGAGAACAGTAAAATTTTGTACTGTTTTGGAAAAAGAAAAATGTTACTATAAATTGACCCAGCTGAATTTGAACCTTTCGCATCGTTGCTTTACTTAATAAAGAATGCCAATGTATCTGATTTGCTCCGGAGCGTTATCCTCCGTTGGAAATAGCTGTCTTACTATAACCTTTTCTTTTCAGCCAGTAGAATCAGCCGTAAATGCGCACGCGTCAAAATTTTTATTGACAGAAACAGTAAAAATAATGCTCCAAAACAGATATATATTTAATTATGTGCACAAATTGTACTGTTTAACTAATGGCATAGGACGTAGCCTAGGAGTGAACAATTTTTTTAGGTAACAGTCCTGGCACAAGTTTGGATCAACTCTGGCATTATTATTGTGCCTAACCATAGTGGACCAACAGACTCCACTCCTTTATGGCGATTGATACAAATATCATATTTCGGTATTTTCTATTCCAGCGACCTAATTTATATTATATACAAAAAGTATGTATAAATATATGCATTATATGAAGTGATTATGCGTCCTTTGTATTGATTTTTATATGGACGGCTCTGAAAAATTAAACGGAACTGGCAATGGGGGGGGGAGGGGGAGGGGGAAAGCTCGGCTGCATAACACGTGAACCGCGCAGCCACTGTGTATAAACTGAGTTATATCTGCAAACTTCTCGGGCACGCCGCTTAAACTTGATGAAGCTCGCACATTGGATTGCGGAATTTCGACCTGCGCAAGCAGTTTGATTAGCACATTTTTTGCGTCCACTGTGCACTTTTCTTGCTTGCACGAGCACGGACTCGAGTTTGAATTTTTTTTTTTTTTTTGCTTTGAGGGTTTCCGGTTTTACGTAGGAATAGTTACCGCGAGGGGGGGGGGGCGGGGGAAGGGCGAATGGAATGGGGTGGGAATGAGCGCGAAACTATTCCCTTTCAATCGGACAAGAGTGTTTACTTTTGTTGAATTGAACGAAGTTAAATGATGGAACGTTAATTGATTCTTTCAGGGGAAAGAACTCAAATTTCATTTCGGATTCGACTTTTGTAGGATTCTCAAAGGAATCCGGCGTTCTATCAACTTTAATTCAATACTGATAAATTGTGCTAAACTTTAAAGGAGGAAGAGGTGGTGGAGGGGATGAAAAAAGGGAACTAAAAATTGAAATAATTGAATGTTGATTTCAAGAGAATTATTAATTAGAATAATTAAATAAGAATAGACAAATATATAGTTATATGTATGGTCACATATATATGCTATATATGTAGACAAAAGTGGAACCTAAAGATGGGGCTATATATGTAATATATTGAATATACGTGACCATGTATGAAATCATATATGATCTCATGTATGGTTATATACATGGTCTCATATATGAAACCATCGATGTGACCATATATGTCATATGTAACAATATGTGCAACATATTATAAGTCATATATGTAACTACATATGTGATCATAAATGCGTCATACATGTAACATATACTCTGCCATATATATTGCATATTACAAAAGGACAATCTTCTTCCATTGTTATGCTTAATTTAAAACCATTTATCATATCGTTAACACGAACTCCTTTTAAGCATAACAATATTATTCACATAATAACCGGAATTATTTTTATCGAAACATTAACCGGAAAGTCCCACTTATCATTAAGATAATCCGATTAAAATAAGCGGACGATTTTTTGTTTACAATGTACATTATTACACGGGCTAACTACTATTGAATTACACAGCAGATGGTGCATTTTTTTTTCCCCTCGAATTGTGAAATTTCCAAATTACACACACACACACACGTCCAGTTGTAATTAGACGGTCGTCGGTCTAATATATCTGTCATCGCAAGATCAACGAATGCGGTAGCCCATTTCGCCGGTGGGTAATGCGCAGCCACGGAACCGCAGGCTCACGGAAAACCCCATTACATATTAATTTTGATATACGAGTGGGCGATAGGTCGCAGCGCCCCCTTTCCAGTCGAGATACTAACCGAGGAAGACAAAATCGACGACAGAGACGAACAATCGGGTGAGGGGTAAGGGGGGAGAACAGGGAAGGATCCGAGTTGGTGTTCCGATAATTATAGTTTATTAATTAGTCGAGCGCTGCCCGGGACACTCGATCATTAATGCATCGCGCAATAACAACGCGCGACGAAATAATCTTGCCGGGCAATAATTTGCATTAAGTTTGATGCGTAAGTAAGTTTCAGAACCCCCTAGCGCGCGCGCGCCAATCCTGTATTATGCGTCGCAAATTGGGAACCAGGCTAATAACGTTGCGGCGCTGCTGATTCGCTGAAACCGGCCGTCGGATCGATAATGAAATTCGCGCGATCTAATCGCAACCGCGACGGTAACGGCCGTTCGATGGCTTTGGACCGGGTCTCCTAACGGGAATCTTTTGGACGATCTGGAGGGTGTTCTTGGGATGGAATTCCAAAGTGTGCCGGCAATTAAACGTCACCGGTTATGGGAATTAAATTTCTTGGTCGATTCCTGGGAGGCGCGGTGGGGTGTCTAGCCAGTTTGGATTTATTTAAATGTAATGAGTATTAGAATACAAGTGATGGTTAATCTAACAAGAGGCTTCAGTTAAGTCGAGTGGACTTGAGCATGTTGGCTGCGCATCAGGGGGGGAGGAGGATTTTGTCGGTTTCAAATTAGACGTATGTGGATTAATTGTGACATTAGGGTACAAATTGAAGGCGTTTATTTGTTGGATGAGTGGCTGATGGTAAAAGAATTGGTGGATTTAATGTTCAGGATTTTTTTAAGTAACAGTATCTCTGGTCAAAGTAGAAAGTATATGGTCCATATATGTTTTAACAATTTTATAGAAGAAAATAGAAAATTCATGTATGAACATATATGTTTTTTCTTAGTTCATACATGGTCATATATTGATATATGTATGGTTGATATATGGAAGTAATTTATATAATATTATAGTCATATATGGTTTCAGTTATTTCTTTATATTGAGATCAATTATTACCATATATCAACCACATATGACAGTATATGGCTATATTTGAATTAAGGAAAGACATATCCTGGTTTATTTTTTTTAGGAATGGGTAAAGAAATCGAATGATTACTGTTAAATTGGGTTAAAAGTCTTATTAAAAATTAAGGGAATTGAATCACACTTTATAATAATAATAACTATAATAATAGTGGTGTACGGGATAAATATCAGTATTAATATCATATCACCTTTTAATAATGCGAATGAATGTTAAATGCCCTGCAGACTGAATAAGGCGTTTGAATATTCATTCCTACCAGAATTGTAGCACATTTGGCCAATAGATTATTGTCATGATGAATCCTATTGTTCAGTTGATATATAATACCTAATAAGTTTTAGTTGGAATCTTCCCTGGACATAAATAAGAATTAACTTAAATATTGTTTTATAGAAATCAATAATTTATATATATATATAAATGCTAACCATGATATTTCACGGTTTTTAGTTTGGAAAACTCTATCGATTAGAAAATTTCTCGTTTCAAAGTTCCCAGACGTTTGTGGACACGTTGAATCCGAAATTTCCTGGAAGTAAATCCAGGCAAGCCGCATATGGTAAACACCGTGATATCAATATCAGATTCTACGTCCGAAAGTAAGGAAATTCGCCGTATCTCACTGTAAATTTAACCGCCTTAGCCACAGAAACGGCCAGTTCCAGTTTAATTGTGGCTTTCGTTCGAATCCTATAAATAAGACAATGAGTAGCATCGAAGTCTTTTGGTACACGAGACTCCGAGCGTTCCAAGGAAGCGGTTCGCAGTGAAAAGCAATTTCCACGAAGCTGCCCTAAGTCGTCTCTTGACCTCAACGACAATTCAATCCTCCAGTTAATAAATTTTGGTCAATTAAGAGAGAATAAAAGACGAAGAAGAAAAAAAGACAGAAAATAAAGGAAAAGAGGGATAGAGCTGCAGCGAAAATGATGGAACCCTATGGGAAATTGCCAGAGTCGACCTACGGAGCCGATTCTGGCCCAGTACTGTTAGCCAGACTTTGGTAAAGAGATAGGGACGGTACTGGTTTGAGCTTGGTTATCAACAAGAACAGAAGATAACCAAATGTAAGACATGCCAGGCAAAATATCAACGCCATAGTTGATCCAGACTTGAAGCAGTACTGGTGATTTAAAAAAATTGTTCAATGCAAGACCAACGTTGGATGATTACTGGTAGGGTATAGGTAGACAACTGGTACGTTTAGTTAGAGGGTACTGGGCCACTGTTATCACTCCATTACTGGCACTATTCCGTCACTGTACTGGTAAACATATAGTACCAGTACTGGTAACTCTGGTAACAGTACTGTACCAGTACTGGGCCTGTAGAACATTTACCACTGGGAAGTTTGATGCGGCGGTTTCTTTATCATTTATAACCCCCCTTTGCGTTTCCGTTTCGATGAATATGATATTTCAGTTGCGCAGGAATATGGAAGCGATGATAGTCGGCGATTCCGCCCGAAATCGTACAAGAATTTCATTAAGACATACGGGAGTTTAACCACACATAATTACCGGAGCATCCCGAGATTGCGCGGACAGAAATGCATACCAAAATGCCCCCAATGTACAGCCTCGAACCCCGCGGTGCACGCTGCCTTTCCCCTACCCTGAGATTATTTTCCGGTAGAGAGGAAGCCGTAATAACTTGGGGGGTTTTTTCGTTTTTAATGGCGCGTTGTTTTATTTCGCGCTTCAATGGCCACGATGAAATTAGATTAAGGCTCCTCCTCGCGCACGAAATCTGTTCATGCGAAACAATTAATTAATTCCATTCCGGCCCATTTTACCATTTCCAATCGGGGGGATTACAATTATGCTATCCAACAAACGCGATAATGCGATTTAATTTTTTGGCCCAAACTTGCGCTCCAGCTTTTGCAACACTCATGTGAAAGAAACCACTGTAAAGTGACATTCTTCAACGAAACGTCGGAAAAGTCCTGCTTTACCTTTCCCTTCAGTTCCTAAAGAGGAATATTTTTTCAACATTTGGGAAGCTTTTTTTCAATTTTTCCGTATTTTATTTATACCGAATCCCCGATAATGCAAAATATAAATAAGCGCGAGATAAAAGGAAAAGCATCCATTTTCCGCGAGAGCACCCCATGGGATTCGATTTGCCGACATCTGACGCGGAAACTAAAATAATGCGTCGCGCGGCGAAATCCAGCCAGGCCGTCATCTTACCTTCATCTCGCTCATATTTTCCCATGGCCTGGGTCGAAACCTTTCCCTCGCTCGGCAAGAGCAAGACCGACGACGGCACCGCCGACAACAAAACGGTCACGAATGTTCCCAGGCCGCGCTGGATGGCGCAGCTGGATAGCGAGACCAAACTACGTCATCCCAAGATCGTCGAATCTTCCCAACGCGAGGCCTGGAATTGGCGCGGCGTCGGGCCCCGGTCACGAACGCGGATGTAAATCACACCTCGATCGCACGATGTGCCTTATCAGCCTTTCCTTGTACTCATTTTTGGCTTCGTCGGTTAATTTCATTGCCTCGCTCAATAGGTTAGCCATTGGGTCAGGGGATTGTGCGTTCAGGGGAAATACACCTGGACCACTTCGAGTTAAAATTCTTATAATTCTTCAGAAATTTGATGGAAAATTAAGTAATTTTAATTGAAAGTGTTCGAAAAATGCCTGCGTGGAAAAATTCGTTTGGTTATCATCTAGAAACGGTTTGGGAATAATATCTAGGTGTTATCTGGAAGTGATCCGGAGAACGTTTGGAAATAAGTGCCGGGGCAGGAGCGTTCCCTAAAATATACCTTAAAAAAACTTAAACAGAAGCTCAAAAATTATTTCTACAGTACCCCGGTGTGGATTTGGAGCAGCTGGATAGCATCAAGGAAATCGGCTGGATAAAGTCTGGATGAAGGCTGGATAATTGCAGGATAAAAAGTAGGATCAACTAGCCATTATATGCAATTCATTCTGACTCGATTGTACTATAAATATACCTCATTAGAGACACTGCTCTTGCGGGCAACCTGTCAACAGCGCCACCTACTGGATTACTGTATCCAACTGCATTTGAGATTACAGAAGAGGGATATCTTCTGGGAAACGTTCCTACAGCCAAGCACTTATTTCCAGCACGTTCTCCAGATCACTCTCCAGATAACAACCCAGACGTTTTTCCCAGACTGTCTCCAGAAGGGAGACCAAAAGTAGACCGATGATAGAAATCAATCGGAGAATTGACGCACAAAAGGGACAGCAATCCCCAAATATTCCTGGATCCGTACTTGAATTTTATTTTTAATCCAAGGTGCGCAAAGGGTAACCTAGAGAGGAAGGTTGTTGGGACGGAGGGGGTGCGGGGGGGGGGGTGAGGAACTCGGCACCTCGTGACTTATCAGCGTATAATGGCGCGCATCACGAGGGAGCGTATATCCGTTCGGCCAGATATTCGATAAGTCGTTAATAGGCTGCAAATAGGCTCGCTACGTAGGAGGAGCCTTTGTCGCTCGTCAGACTATCGCGCGTACGTAGTTAGTAGGTACCTGTTGTTAATGGATTGATCGCGAGCAAAGTGAACGCTTC
>JABFPN010006378.1:0-11655 GCA_022817305.1 Leptoteleia sp. ZL-2020 | reverse complement strand
TTTTGTTTTTTTTTTTTTTTTTTTTTTTTTTTTTTTTTTTGTATTCTTGTGTACATTTGGGGAAATGTATTAGTAGTTGCTGTCCTATTTTGATATATATGTAATAAAACTTTAGGTAAAAAATGTCATTTTCAAGGAATAGTACCTGTTACCTCGCAGAAAATTACTATATCATATTATAAATGATATTTTATATATGCACACATATGCCGGAGTTAGTATAAAATGTAGTGTCACAACTACTAATGAATTTCTCTCGGTGTATTGTGGGTACTCGTAATGGAGGAAAATGTGGTATTTCGTGTTAACTGTTAATTAGATGTGGATGTATGTACGCGCTGAGAAAAGAAGCAATTAGTTGGCACAACTGAGTCATTCAGGGAAACCAGTTGAAGCACAGTTATGGTCAAATGATAGTTCAATTTCAATGTTGAGTTTAATGATATAAAGCGATGTGAAATATTGCGGTAATATTTTCGTTAATGCTTGTCGGTGTGACGTTCTGAAGAGCAAAATATTACGAGATGTTAGAGAACCGGATAAAATGTTAATTAGAACAAATGGTACTCTCGTTCAAATATTTTTCTTAATATTTTTTTTAACGATGTTTCTCTCTTGTCCAAGTTTTATTTTAATCTTGATTGCACTCAGGAAAGTGCAGATGGTTATCAAATAAAAGGAAATGGAATTATTAATAAGAAAATATAAGTTTTTCAGCCATTTCTTCTAATCATAGATAATCTTGACAATCCAATTTCTATAAGTAACTGACGTAAAAAATTACTATTATATATATTATAATCATTCAATGATGAAACTTGAAAGAGATATGAATATTTTAAAAGTGCTTTCTAATCATTTTTTTGCTAGGTTTCAACAAGTATTAAAATACTTTCATAGAAATTGACTATTAATTTATTCAAACAAAACGTAATCATTTAATGTTGACATAGAAAAATTAATAACGAAATTGAGACGCATTCTTTGAATTGATAAATAAAAATAATAATATTACTTCCTTTAATCTCAAGATAAAATTAACAAATTTTTTCGTTTGAATTATAAACTATTATACAAGTAGTCGAAGTAAGTTTTGAAATCATAAACTTTTTATTTGCAATAAAAATTTAATAACTTGCACTCATTTCGCATATCTTTTGATTAATGTAACGTCGTGTGCATTGCTGAACTTAATTCACAGAGGTAATCAATTTCGTATTATTACAATTTTTAATATCGCCTTCCTAATTATATTACAGCTTAATTAATTCTACATAATTATTATAATCATATTATTATTATCAAAATAAAGCAATAATTAAAGCAGGAATGGTAAATAAATTAAAGTTACCGTTAAGAGAATTTTTCTTAACAAATTTTCCCTTTTGCGCTTTATACGATTACATCAATTATGCGTTATGAATACAAAAATTTTTAAGTGGAAATGCCTTTTTTCCTCATATATAGGAAATATATATATTTCATTAGAGAAACACATCAAAAGAGTCATAGACAGAGTTTCAGGTACGAACATCTACACACGTGTATAATTTTTTTATTATTATTATTATTATTATAATTATCACGATCATTATCACTATCATTGCTGAGGCGGAAATTCTTTTTCTTCATTTACCATTTCCATTTATCATTCTTGCTTTTAATTTTATGTTATAAACTTGAAGATCAGATTCGTAGATGATGTATGATGACATACGATCGACAAAAAAAGTTTTTCATTGCGCGTAATTGCACATAGACATCCACGCGGGACCGTTTCTAATTATTTTTATTAAACAAAAAGAAATTTAACGACGAAATAAGAACGACCATCATTCATAAATCAATAACAAGTAAATAACAGGCCGACCGAAACAAAAGGGCAAACAAAATTAAAACGTAATTAACAATCGCATTAAAGTGACGTTGATAGGGAAATAAATAGACAAAGGGAAGACGGAAAGAAAAAAAAAAGGACAGCGAACCGCGCAAAAAGAAGTTATTAAGATCAGCCTGGTGGCTCGTTTATTTTCGTCCGACTGTTACAAAATAAAATCGCTGTCTTCGGCTTCGCGAGGCAAATAAAACTTTATTTAATATTTCTTTTCAGTTTGCGACACACTTAGTCAAACATTTTTCTTCAACTTATGACGTATAAAACCGAACGCTCTGAAAAATGTCCACTTTTTATACGCAAACGTCTTCAACTTGACTTAAGTGGAATCCACTTACATATAATGACAATCCAATTGACTAAAGTGAAATCGATTTACCTTAAATTGACCTTTTTTATTATGACGTGCTTGAAGAAGTTTTGAACTAAAATCCGTCTGAGTATGACAAATGGGCGTCGTTTTCGAAAAGATTGTTTTGGGAACTTCAAGAGGAGATTTATAATAAGCTCCGCGATGATGAATCATTCGGTTTTGTTTAAGTTTCAGAGTTAAGTTATTGATTCAATACTAATGGTTCATTGAAATTCCCGCCAAAGGGAATGTTTTGTTATTTTCACACTTTGCACTTTATTTATCTTAAATGTTCACTTTTTCCGATGGGAAAATATTGGAATATGTAAATTATTGTGCCGCTGCAAAGTGAAGGTATTCATATTACATTTTATGCTTTATGCAATTCTATTAATTCTTTTGTTTAACGCGCCACACTGAATTGCTCGATACCGCATATAGGTTTATCATTATCGATACCTTTTAATGGAAGATATTTTAAATTAATCATCCGTCTTTTGTTTGAAGACAGTTAAGACAACAGAAATCTTAAGTCATTTCGATGTGAACGTAAGGCACGAAGTATCTTCTTATGCAATACCAAAATTAAAAAACTTACCAAGTGGAATAGAGTCATTTTATGTTTTTAATTCAATTATCTGATTTGCATAAAAAAAAAGGAAGCGGCATTGAAACATCTTCCCAGTTACGAATCATGATGAATTTCATTTTTGAATGTGAATAATTTATTATTTAATATAATTTTGATGTTTTCATTAGTATTTAAATTCGTAGGATGACAGATAGCTTAATTTGTAATTATGTTCTTTTATTTTTATGCAAATTTATATTTTGTCTTTCGAGATTACAAATTGAAAAATAATAATAAAACTTGTATGTACAAGGGAAAAAATGTGCGTTCCAAATTAACATATTTCTGTGTTAAGTTAACATACAATCAATGTAAAATTAACATACATTAGTTAACATATGAAAATCAGTAAATTTGGCACGCACATTTCTTCCTGTGTGTCAAAAAGTAAATGTAACGAAAGCATTTCTTCACATTGCGGAATATTAATATTAATAAATTTATAGTAATATTTGTTGTAAACTTTAGCAGACACATAAAAGATAAACTAAGAGTATTGAATAATAATACTGTTATACTGCATTTGATTATTAATAATGGAAATTATTTATGAATATATTTAATTAGATTCGCATATTTTATGCAGATTGCTGTTATAGTAACGACAAAACACTAACTAAGTCCAACATTTATACTACTCATAATACAATTGCACTTTGTCCAATTACTACTCATAATACATTTAGCGTATGGTAGACGAACTGTAACACAACACTTTTCTCCATACGTGCACCACAAATCATAAGGACAATTGTGGATTGTCAAAATACTAACATAAACGTAAGGCTCTGTTGAACAACAAACACACATTTCATCACACTTGACACAAACATCATGTTTTGAAATGTAGGTACACTGCTGTGCACAAAATATAACCCGCGAAAGTATAATTAAAACTTTAACCAAATTATTGCAACTTGTGTAAACGTAAAAATGTCATGCGGAAGTTTCTGATTCATAATCAGAATCGTGATAAGCAATAGAAACTGGTCACTCCATTCCTCATTTATTTTATATCTATCTCCTCTCATACTTATCAGATAATTTGCTAAACCATATCAAAAATATGACTGCTATATTCTAAAAGTGTGTTAATAGTGTTGCTACATTTAAGTACGTAAATAAGACATTTAGTTTCAATAAGTAAACACTTCACATAAACAAAATATTATTTTTTTACAAAAAGAAATATTTTATATTTTTTGGTATAATTTTTCCTTAGATATACGTAAAGGTACTATCGCAGTAAATTTTAAATTTCTTTAGTAAAAACTACTAATAACTGCACCGAGAGAAATCTATTAATATTTCCTATTAAATTTTATAACGACTCGTTATCAAGGAACAGAACCAATTATCTCACAGTCACAAGCCACGAGCATTACCACCACTCTGTTTAGTATTTCAAAGTGAGGTAACACGTTCTATTCCTTGTTAAAAACATTTTTTTCTAATACTTTATTTCCAAAATACATCATACTGCAAGGAGTGCCACATATAGACAAATATTTCCGCGTTATTGTAAGATATAGCGGTAGGAAAATGGCAATAAATTTCCCTCGGTGTAAAGCACGAAGCGTGCCATTTTATTCGGCGGAAAAGTGTCCTCCTAATTCAAGCCGAACGGGCTAAATGTTTCATTTCTGATGGCAAGCCCGATGGCGGTAGGGAAAGCCTCGACGCGGCTATTCGGGCACAAAATTGGACATTTTTTTGCGCAGCACGCCCATTGACTGCGTTGCCACGGCGCGCGCTTAACAGGTCGCGCGGCGTCCGCAAATAGGCGGCGTGTTTATTTAAACGCGGGCCGCCGTGGCGGGGCGTTCTGAAGCGCGACGACGGCCGTCGCCCGCGCGGAAAATTCATTAACCAAATTCGTCGTCTGATTTGTGCTTGCTGCTGTTTTCTGTTTCAGTGGTTCTTTTGGACACGACGACGGAGGCGAGGCTCGACTGGACGCGCTTCCCGTTCGGACCCCAGGCTCAGACGCCCGGCGTAAGTACCCGACGAATTTTCTCCACCTCCTAATGACGATAATCCGCGATGGGACGGTACCGTTAATCGCCCGCGGCGTGTATTATCACCGCCATCCGTCACACACGCCTCCTCCAAAATAGATTGCCCACGCTCCGGTATGCCGCGACGCCCGTTTGTGTTTGCCCTCCTCCTTTTCCCTCCTTGTCCCACCTACGCCGCGCTTGGCGCTCGTTTTGCTCGTGCCGCGCCAGCCCCGCGCCAGCCTTTTACTCTCGCGCTTTTACTTTCGTTTGCACGCTCAGGAAATGACGGAATATTAACTGTAATTTTAGCCGCGAATTTATTAACTTTGTAGCTCGTTATGTCACGTAACGGCGAATTTATTTCGAGCCGATTTCACGTTAATTTGTGCCCGGGGAAGCTTTCGCGTCCGTCCCGTGGAAGACGCCAATTGCGAGGGAGAGGAGGGGCGCGCGCGCTTATCGGCCCGTGCAATTGATCCCGCCGAGCGACGGTCCCGCGATTATGATAAATGGATTGGTTTCGCAGCAAAACGCGAAATCAGCTTAATTTAAGCGGATTCCCATTGGCCGGGGAATAAGGCGCGGGCCTGTTTTTATAGCGAATCAACGCTCGCGCTGAGCAGTTCTTGAAATCGGAACGCCGCAAGAGGATTCGGTCGCGCTAAATGGATTGCTTTTATGCAAACGAGGAATCCGTTTACTTTCCGGGCTTGTAGTTGTCGCTGTTTGTCGCAGCCAATGTCGCCTCGCGCTACTTTTACCCGACGGATTCACGGGCGCGCGCGCGATGACGTGGGGGCTTTCCAGTTTGGATATAAAGCCAAGTGGATTTCAACTAGATTTTCACCTAATGTAACTTGCTTCCGAGTCGACGTCGGGTTTGTAAAGGGATTGATTGCTAATTACGGAAATTGATAACTGATTTTTGCCTCGACTAGTTAAATTCTGCTTTTGTAACTAATTAAACCCGCCTGAATATTTCCATTAAATTTTTCAACATGAAAATAATTATGCTACCTAACAAAAGGCTTCGTTCAAGAGTATTAATTATTGATAAATGATAATTTTACGTGAAGCAACTGATAAATTTTATTAAATATATTGCTTTAGCAACTTTTGATACTTTTAAATAAATCAAGCTCATGGTAATAACATATTATAATTTTTAATTTTATATTGTATTTTCTAAACAAAATATATATAAAGCAAAATTCTACTAAAGAATGTACTAAAAATAAGTAATACTCTGGGAAACTTCAAAAGTATTTATGCACCCATATCGCATTCGTTGAAGAGTCTGTTTCTTTTCACTCATAATAAGAAATTAATTGAACCACATGAACATTATAACTTGTCTGATATGTTGATAGACATAAGTCATATAAAGGAATAACATGAATCTTCATTTACTTCCATTTTATTTCATTATTTGATAATGTTGTTTTTGGACGACAACATTTAATTTAATAATATCAAAATCAACACTTTTATGTACAGCAGTATAAACATTTTAAATATTCCATGCAAAGAAAAATATATTGACAGAATAGTTGGATGAATTTCATGCCGAGGAATTATCAATTCGCGTTAATTTCACGTGAAATTTCGCGAAGCGGTACTTAAACGTGTGGTATATAAAAGGCCAAACAAGAAGAAGAAGAGAAGAAAAAGAGAAAGAAAAAGAAGAAAAAGTCGTGGATTCGCGGAATGAGACAGTTGCGAGCGACTATATACAACTACCGAATCGACGAGTCAAAAATGGTACGAGACAAGCGGGACGATATTGACCGGGCTGGCATTAAAAGCGTCGATCATTCGCCGGGCTTCACACTTGTCAGGGAACGGGCGACTTTTAGGGCCGCGCGCAGTGGCGAGGCGAATTTTTAACACAGACGTAGCGAGCGACAGCCGTGGCCCCGTCAGCGTGTGGTCGTGGCCTGCGCACACACCGGCGCACACACCGGCGCACGAATAAGGCCCCGGAACGGTACCTCGGCGCAGTTAAATCGCGGTCCGCGCCGCGATGCATTAAATCATAAAATTCGCTCGTGAGCGGCGTGCCGCATACTGGAAATACTGGTTCGGACCAGCGACCCGGAATATTCGGTACACGCCGAACCCGAACAAACTACCACCACACGTACACGCCAAATTCCCTCGGTGTAGTTCGGCCCGTACGTGTGCGTACACGCACACACGCACACACGCACACACGCACACACGCACACGCACACGCACACAATTGCACCTTGGCGTACCCACCGACACGCGCACGCGTGTGCACACACACAACATGTCAAGACACACCAACACACGCACAATCAAGTAGCCACAATATTATACGCATACACACACGCACACGCACGCACACATAAACCCAGGCAGATGCATTATATAGATGTAGCAGAACTGCGTGCAAAATTGGCGACGCGCGACGACGCCCCAAGGATCGCTGAACTTGCCCGTAGCTTCATTCGCATTGGCGAATATGCATGCACCGTCGAAATAATGGCATTTCGAATACAAATTTAACTATTCGAAAATGAGGGAAAACGCGGGGACGAGGCGGCCGGGGGAAAGGGGAGGATAACCGGCAGCAATATTTTGATAGCTTTGATGGGCGTACCTGGGAGTCGTTAACGGTGTGTCAATATTGTAAAGTTTAATGGGAACGAACAGCTATTTCGTCTCGCGAGCGGCAAAAGTTAAGATAAGCGAGAGGTGGAACGGCAGTTTTGCGCCGGCGATTGTGTCCGCGCCAATTTAATTGTACAAATTATCGCCGCGCGGTACGCTGCCTCCGGGACCTTCCGCGGCTCCCCTACCAACGTCCATTTGTCAAGGCAACATTTATATTTGTTTATTCAATTTCGGGCCCAGTCGCCCAGGTACTGCGTTTATTCGTTTATTTTTCGTGAGTCGATTATTAAAATGATATTAGCAGACGCGTTATAGTAACCCGGACCTGACCCAATATTCGGCCAGTATTGGAACGGTAAAGGAGAGTGTTTACCACACCTGAGATTTTCAGTTAATTGAAATCTTGTTATTGAGTTAGGGAGTGATTTGAATTAATTTAAAATTATGATGTTCCAATCATGATGAGCAGATCTCGGGAAATCTAATACTGGTTCAACACTGGCTAACCGAAAGCATATTAAATATGAAATTTTACTACAGTGGTATGGTAAAATAGGAGACACTGTGTAGACAATATCCTTCCACCGCCAGAAGGTACGGTAATTTTTAATACATTTTTTCTTAGTGTATATCCAATGAAAATTGGGATACTTAAACTTTTTTGTATAATTTTAACTTTGACACTTGTGGCTATACGTGGCAGGGTTAAACATTTGTTTCATTTATAGCAGTATAGCACCATAATAGAAGGATAGTTCTCGGAAGTAGCTTGCAAAGTTTCGAAATAATAACACGCAATGCGGCTCCTGGTAATATCCGCGCGGAATTTCGCTTCTAAATATAAGTAATGAATATTGTAACGTTCATTGAATTTGAATATGAGAATTTATCTCGAAGGCAAAACGATTCCATCATTTGGTTGCTTTGAATCCATGTTTTGCCAATTGTAAGCCAATATCAAGCTTGTAGCCGTTTACAGCCGCGGCATCTTCAATCGACCTTATCATTTGAATACATCAATGCTAGAAAACGAATGATTCAGTATGGAATCAATACGTATGCTAATATAGGCAATTCCAACACCAATGCCGTGCCATTATTGAGCCAATATTTTACTCCCCATGAAGGTTATTACCAACAAGTATAAGGAGGGACACAATAATTGAGCATAAATTCGATGTCTGTTTGTTTTAAGTAAGGGCTCCGCGAAATGCAGCAACGTCCCTGAATCGCAATCAATGAAAATCTACATTGCAAATCTTGGTTAATTGTATCGCGGGAATCCGGGCGCTAAACTGATTTCTTTGAACGCATCCCGCATCGAACCCGGCAGATTTTATCGGCCGTCTCGCAAACTTTTTCCATATTCGATCGTTTATCGCAATAGAGCGTTTGAGATTAATTATAATTCATGTTTAATGTGGTCCGACGAATGCGTAACTGTAATAGGAGTTTTATGCTAAACGGCATTCTGCGATAGAGCATGGGTAAGTCGAGTTGGGAGTTGGAATGGTTGTTTTAATTAAGGGAGAAGTTGTAAATAGTAAATAATTGAGGGAAGAAGACGTCGGCTAGAAGGGGAGGGGTTTTAGTCTCTCCTCTTTTTTTTTCTCTTTCTCACTCTCTCTCTCTCTCTCTTCGCTTGTCAATGCACAGCTTTATCTTTCTAGGTTATGATAGTTGTTTAGAGCCTCATGGCCGTCCGTTTAAAGATTCTGCGTGTAAAATATGTTCTTTATTATGTTCCGCGGTAATTTAAAACCGTCAAAACCAAATCAACAAGATTTAATTAAACTGTAGCTAAATTTAATGAATATTCTTAACGAGTTTTTTTTTCTTCTTCTTCTTTTATACGCAGAACTTTGAACATGTTCGCAAACAATTTATCACGAAGAATTCTGTTCCGACGATCGTTTATTTATATTTAATGCAAGTGTCCTTGTATTTAATTATACATTATAAATTGGGTCGGGGGTATATATAAATTATAATAATGGAAAATATTCAAACTTTAAAATTTAAAATAATTGTTAAAGTTCAGGTTTTAGAATTCTGCGACCAACTTCGACTAGCGGACGTACACGAAGAAAAATTCTTAGTGAATTTTTTTATAATTTATAGCACACTGAATATATAAGTTTAAACGTGTTGAGTTTATAATATTATTTATTATAAGAAACTACTTGGTAAACATATACATTTAGTTTGTCTTAATTTGTAGTAAAATTTTATTTCAATTTAAAACAAAAGTTGCGAGTAATTTTTTTTCTCCGCGTACTTACACGAATAATGGATAAGTAAGGAAAATATATAAAAGTCAAACTTGAAGTAACAAAGGCAACTTTTCAACAAATTTACTTAATCTTCAACCATTTGTCCATCAAACGTCTGGACCATTATTATTAAAACTCTTCCCGCAATGAGAGAAAAAAATTGAAAAATGTGGAATCCTTCTTGTAATCCGACGACGTAACGTGCAATGTTAACAAAAGTAAAATAAAAATTAAAGAAATACATTGGCAAAAGATGCAAATATTATGATTTATCTTTTCACGTTTACAAACTTACGAATACACGATTTAATTTGTTGTTTACTTTTTCGTAACATACATCCTCGAGTCACTATAAAAGATTATAATTCGTGAAACGTCTTCTTTCTCGATGCACATTTCTCACGAAATTTGCGTTTCGATGTCATTTAATGTCCACTTTACAGTACAATGCGCTACAATGAGAAGACAACTCGGTGCGTAAAGTGAGAAGTCATTAGCCGCAGAAGCGTACGAAAATTGATTTTCATTGGCGGCAACGACGTTAAGACGCAAAGTCGAAGGAGCAAAGGAACTGGAATAACCTTGAACGGGGAAGACTGTCGACATTGTTGTCGTTTGTTTGCCCATCCTCGCTAGCACAAGCGGTACAAATATTTTGAAAAACTCTTTCCACGGTGCGCGCGCGGAGTCGAGTATTTTGTATACAGCGGCAGGTTTCACCCGCCCGGAGCTATTTAGAGTCTTTGACAAACAGGCGGGAATGTTTAGTAAAAGAAGTAAACAATGTGTCGGAAGATAAATAATAAAAGATTTCGGAAGGTTGCCCGGAGGACTGGCAGAATCTCAAATAGAAATTTCAATCGGGCTAAAATATGGCTCGAATAGGGCAACTGTACTTGTTGATCAAGCTCTGATAAGGTAGCCATATCAGAGTGGGTATATGATTGTCCCGATCGGGCAAATAATACATTACTGAATATTCATCAGGGCATGTTCAGGCCATCTATTTGGGACCTGATTAGTTACACCCACTATTAAGTCCTGATCAGGCTGACCCGATCAGGACCTCATCCAAGTATGGATAATTAATATCCTCGGATAGAGTCCTGGAACGGTCCTGAGATGACACGACCCTATTAGGGTTAACCATATTCTAACCATACCGGGACCCTAATATACTTAGGGCAAACTCGATTGAATTTCAACTTGGGACGGTACTGGCTGGCTAATTAAAGCTGTCAAGGCGACGCGGCGTAATTTAAAGTTGATCGGTGCGGTGTGTATAGAGAGAGAGAGAGGAGGAGAGAGAGGATGCAGGTTTATTTGTATGCGCGCGAGGTTAGGAAGCCTGATCGGGGACCCGCGCGGCGTGTCCCAATGAGCTTACGGGGCGCGGGCTCGCGTGTATATTCGCGATCTCCCGCGGCTCGCCGTGTGTCGGGCGCCATGTTTGTTTTGCGGTTGTTAAGAGCACAGCGGGCCGCCAGACAGGTTTGAAATCAGTTGCCTTCTTCTCATCCCTCGCGGGCCCTTCGGACCGTTCGGACCGTTCGGATCGTTCGGATCGTTTGGATCGTTTGGATCGTTCGGATCGTTCGGGACCCGGCCACCACCCGCGCCTCTCAATTTGTGCGAGTCTCGCTTTGGCTCGTCTCGCTCCTCGTGCCCCCTCTCTCCTTTTCAACAACAACCACGACGACGACACCAAGCACGCCCAACAAAAATCACGCCATATTTGCATAGACCATAATAAATCTCGATGGCAATTTGGGGTATGCAAATACCCCGCGTCCTTTTTGCAGATTAATTTTCTCCGCTTTATTTCGAATTTCGGGCCCCCCCCCCCCCCCCCCCCCCCCCCCCCC
>JABFPN010006377.1:0-11656 GCA_022817305.1 Leptoteleia sp. ZL-2020 | reverse complement strand
CAAGATCTTGGTAATTCGTAATATATGAAATAATATTAGTATTTATTTAAAAGAAAGATAATATATCACAACTTTACGAAAACACTTAGTAAAATATACTCATATATTTCTCTCAGTGTAGAATATAGAACGCTTTAGTCCGTGTAATAGCGTTAAAACAGGTAAGTTCATTGAAAAAAAAAAAAAAAACAAAATTTGAATTTCAAGAGAATGATATCAAATTCTTTCAGTGGAGGGAGGAGATGAGCATAATTTCATCTTTCCTACTACTGAGATGATATTAGTACGCTGAAAGGAAAAAATATCAATATATCATTGTAAAAAATACAAAAATACAAAAAAAATATTTCTATCATATATAAAAAAAATATCAATTTTTAATAAAAAAGTTTACTAATTTAACATTATACTTACAGAATATTATGTTGTTATTTTATTACGGCCGGGGAAGGGCTAAGTCAATGTTCCATAAAAGCCAATTAGACAGTTAGGTTAAAAATCTTCTTTATCTTTAAACAAAAAACTAACCCTTTTAATGTTGAAAATTCACTGGACGATCAATCCCGCTTTTAAACTGAGCAGATCGAAGCCACGATGCCGCCGATTGTAGTTGATATCAGGGTGATCACGAGGAAGTAATCGGTTGGACTCTCTACCCCTACAGAATATTATTATATGGGAAACTATATTATTTTAACCTTACCTACCGGTTTCGTAAATACAAGTGAAGCTTCTCGATATAAGCAGTAACATGGCGACAACGAAAAGCGACATCCAATGGAGAAAACATGAAATAAAAGTTTACCAGACTATCTGGTAATGTTTTTAACGCAGCCGTAAGCGTTAATTACTAGATTAGGGCGTTCTTTGTTTTTATTAAAATATATAAGAATTAATTAATATACTTAGTTTTAGCACGTTTTTTCAATTTGGGAGATTATTTAACGTTGAAGTAAATGAAAGTTTGTCATCAATTTTAAGCATATTTATGGAACTCGTTTTTGAGGTGGAGAAAAAACGACTTCCTTAAATTCGTTTAAAGCTGATTAAAAAATTCCGGTTTTGTAATTGAATTAAATTTTCCCATGCCCAAAGAATGTGCCAAAACTTTTGTTAAAACCTTCACATTATCTTATTACCCTAAAATTACCAGAAACAGTATAGTGACTAAAAAAAAAGTATAGTAACTTTTATTATTTTTTTTTTAGTTGAGTAACACTTATGTGTCAGGAGTATTGTGATTGGTTAAAAATTTCCCCATTCATATTGGATATGAAACTGGACTAGTGGGGGGGGGGGGGGGGGGTGGATGTATGTCTTTTTAGCACTTGATATAGTTTTTGTCATACAATGTTATAGATCGGGAGGTCGATTAATTTAACACGAGGAACTAAGTATTTATTACACGTGGTAAAAACTTAGTGCAAAGTATCGGAAGAAGATTAGATTCGTGTGCTTAATTGTATTGAGAAGAAGACTTTTTAATATTAAATTCTAATATACTTGCAGAATATCATTTTATGGTAAGTAATAAGTATATTAAATTTTTAATAAATGGATTTATAAATGGTTTATGAAATTTAATTTATTTAAGTGATTCTTCAGACTGGAGTAGTGAATAGAATTGGACCAAAATTTGATAGGATGTTATGTAAAAGTGAGAGAATGATTTTTTATAGTTTATTTGTCAAATTTAACTTTATTTTTTGTTAATTATCGTGTTTTAAAATTTATTTGCTGCCACGTGTTTCTTTGACAGCAATATATTTATTGAATTTGCAAAATGAAAGCTACATTTTAACAAATAAAGTATACCCAATGATTCTCTAATTTTTACATTGCATTATGCCAAATTTGTTTTATTACTATTAATTCTGTTCACTAATTAATCGACTTTGATCTGTACTGAAGAATCATCTTAAAACTTGAAATTAAATAGTGGAATAAGTTGTACTTTCTAATATTTCTAATATTATTTTAATGGTATATAAATATACACGTAAAATTATTTATATAAAGAATTAAAAAGGTATTAAGGTTTACCCTTAGAAAATATACCTTATTATATTAAAGTTTCTCTAATATCAAACTTGCAGGTATTTTTCATTTATCATTCTTATAATTTACCATTAATCATTTCATTTCCTTTTATAATGTGAATATTTATTTCAGGATTTATAATTAAACATATATGTATACATATATATGATACGATATGAGTCAGTCGACCTGTTTTTTTAAATTTTAACTTTGTCGGTATCATTTACCATTATCATTAGTAAACAACACTTCAGTGAGTAATGTTAAAGTCTCAAGTTAGCTATACAATAAAGACAGTTTTACTAATTAGTGTCTATCTCACTCGGCACGCTTTATAAGCTTTAGTGCGCATTTCAGTATTAATATAGTTCAGTAAAATACATTTATATTTCACTGTTATATATTATATATTACATTCGCTATTATATATAGTGAAATATAAATAAGTAAAAAATAATTGTGTGAAAACTGAATATATCAAGGTTACAAGTGAATTTTCATTTAAATTAGATAGAACTGAAGAACGAAACGTTTTTAAAATTGAGCACATAAAAAAGCAAGGTTTGTAAATATTTGAAAGGTCAAATTAATGGAATAAGAATATTAATATTGTTCATTTACATCCAATGAACATAAAAATGGATGTAAATTTCATTTTTCTGTAAAATGTGAAATATTTATATATTTTAGTACGTGATTGGTGGGAGTAAAAAGTAAAAATATACACTGAGAAAAATATTACAGAAGAAATTACTGTTTTTATTTGTGTTCCACGTGTATATCCATGTTTCAGTAAAAATTATTGTATTTTAAAAGCAAAGAAACTATTTTTTATATATCTATATATATATGTAAAACAGAAAAATTTTCCTTTCAAAAAACTGTAATTTTTACTGAAAAACGAATATACATTTGAAACGCAGTTAAAATTAATAATTTTCTCTCATATTTTTTTCAGAGTAATACCCAACTGAATTACATATTTATATATAGCTAAATCAGCCATACAAATTTGTCTAATTCTCAGCTTATTGCTTCCAATTCTTTGATCAATAACATCATATATTTTATGGCTCTACGTGAATACTTTTCAACATTAAATTGCAAAATTGATTTTTATAACAAAAGAATTAATAAATTCATAAAACTAGAAAATAAGTAACAAAAATATGTCATTTATATGAATAATAAATTTTACTTATACACCTATATTCTTTTCAAACATAATAAGGAGTAATATTTTTAAATATTAATAAGCATATGAGACATTAATAAATGTTATAAAAATGTTAAATTCGATTAAATGCAAATAACGGACAAAACAAAATTAATAACTTTGATATAAGAAAAATGACGTGTTTTTTTATTGATCTATTAATATCTTGAAAGGAAATTTGACTAAAATTATATCCGCGTGATAAAAAAACGATTGCCTTAAAGTATGTTTATTATAAAACGATTAATGTAATTTTACCCGCTCAACTAGAGTGAGCGATCCCCCAAAAGTTATTTCAATCAAGTGCATTAAATTTCAGCGCGTATAATGTAATTAAAGTATGTCCAGTTATTGTTTCAAGACCTTGAATTATAATAAACATAGGAGAATTAACAAATAAAAAAGTAAATGGTATAAAGTAAAAATAAACTTGTTATTTTGCAGATACTGAGTAACTGTATGACGTATACGGAGTCGAATGTGCCACATCCCAAAGCGCACTAACGACGTTCGGGATTCATTCTACAGAAAGTGAAAACTAACTCTGAATACAGTTTTCTAAACGTTATAAAATTAATGTTTAAAATTACGCCCGGAAAAACTCTAGGTAACTATCATCCATTACTTATATAAGATTATTTCAAATTATTTAATTAAACAAAACGAAAGAATTGAACACAAATTAAGGATTACAAAGTAATAATTATTCGTTCTTCATATAGAGCGAAGCGCGGCGATTAAAGTACAGCGTTTGCAAAATAATATTGCGAGCGAAAGAAAACTAAATTTGCGATTAACTAACTACAAGTAATTTTTTTTATAATTTTCATTGACTGATAAAGCCTTCAACTGGAAGTCAATGAACGTTAACATTTATTTGTAACATGAGATTCGCAATATTATTTGGTTATATTATATTTACAATAATAAGAATGTAGATTTCAAAATAAATCAAGAATAAATTACAGTTCGAGTATTTAAATTCATAAAAATAAAGCTACTAGTTTCGGCATTATAATTCAAAATAAAAGCATAGAAATTAAACTCCTTTTATTTCGAAGAAAATAGATGCGTTTTCGGCGAAATAATACAATTTGAAGAGCGCGATTATATTTTGATTTATTCTATTTGAGAAGCATAACATTATCAATGGTAAATACTGAGTTTAACTCGCATATCAAATTGCCTTGATGCTATTCGACATCAAAATAAAAGTTCATTGTATTTTCGAATGAAATAATTTAAAGAGCAAAATAAGATTTTTGAAGAAAAATAATTTTAAGGAAATTTATTTAATAATATTGAAAGTCGCCGAAACATACTATAGTTTAAAAAAAAGTTATAAGTTAATATTAATAAGAAAAATATACAATTAATACCCTAATGGCAAATAATATTTATAAAACATTTTAAATTGTTAAAATAATGTCTTTATAATACTTTGTAATATTTAAAAATAATTTAGTCATTTATTAATATATGTTTATGCTCGCTTCAAATATTATTACAGTAGTTATTATTTTATATTTTAAATATATTCTGCACTTATATTTTAAATATATTAACATTTAAAAAATAAATGAAATATTTTTATAACTTTTTTTTAAAAAAGAAATAAATTGCCTTTGAACAGAAACTTCTTCATACATGAATATCTAAAATATATATGAACTGTATATATTTCATTTTTACTAGGAACATATCTTTAAGAATATTATAAAATAAGAATTAATTTGACATTATTTTAATTTCGTTATTATTTTTAATAAATTATAGATAATATTTTAGAAATTATTAAAATGTTGAAATATTTAACGCATTAATTATCTACATTTTCCAAAATATTTAGAAAATTTTATGTACTATTTTCAATGGCTTATAATACAATACATATCATCTGTTATGATATAAAAGATAATTTTATGATCACATAAATGTTATATTTTTTCCTTATTTTTATGATATTTTTCAACAGGTTTGCAGAAAAAGGCTTCGATTGTTTGAACAAAATCAAAAAGAAAGCTACAATGGACTGTCAACCTGACTTTTGCAAAGAATGCATCATCTCTTGTCTGCAGAACATGGACTCGTGCACCGAATGCAGACACATGATGACGACAACTTTGTTTAACTTCAATCCCGATGACAGCGTTGTTATTTCCAATGACCATGCGGAAGAAGCTAATGCGAGCAACTCCGACAGCAAAGACGATTTCTGTGCGGAATATGATTCTAGTGACATAGATGATTCCGATGGCGAAAATGATGCCAGTGACGCAAACGATGCCAGTGACGAAGATGAATCGAATGACGAAGATGACTTAATTAGTCAAATTGATTCTAGTTACGAATATAATACAGATGACGAAGAGTTATCCGATGACGTGTTTGAGGTAGAAGAATTGTCTGATGACGTGTTCGAGGGCGAAGATTATTACGGTGACGATGATCCCAGTAATGATGTTTTCAGGAACGCAGGTGGTTCAAATGATGAAAATGACACCAGCGATAACAATCATGATTTAAATAATTCCATTAATGAAAGTGATTCAGATGGAGGAAATATTTATATTAATAGAATCTATTCTAGTGACGAAGAGAATTCCAGTAATGACGTTGAATCTGAAACCGATGAAGACTTCAGTTACAGAAATGACTCTGGTTACGAAGATAGCTTAGATGATGACGTCTTCGAGAATGAAGGCGATTCTAATAACAGAGAAGATCATAACGAAGAAGATCACAACGGAGAAGATCATCATAACGACGAAGATGACAGCAGTGATGAAGATGATTCCAGTGAGGAAGATGATTCCAGTGAGGAAGATGATTCCAGTGAGGAAGATGATTCCAGCGAGGATGATTCCCGTAACGAATTTAATGCCAATGACGTATATAATGCCATGGCAGAAGCAATGTACCAAAAATACTCGGCTAAAAAGAAGTTAGCTGAGAAATACTCTTCCAACAGCGAATCTGACGAGGATGATTCTGCCTTCACTTACAGCGATGGTTCTGTCACCGACAGCGAGGATGATTCTATCATCGAGAGCGAAGAAGAATCTGTCGACAACAAATATGAATTAGTTTCCGAAGTCGATTCCGGTAACAGTAATGAATCCAGCGAAGAATCCAGTGAGGATGAACTTAAGTTGAAAAATAAGTTACTAAGGAGGATTCGACGGTAGAGTCCATTTAAAAAAATATAATTCCGACAAGTCTGAAACTGAATTAAGGTATTTGTTAATACGAGATTCTGGTGATTGTGTCGTTTTTCAATTCCCTATGTTACTTCTGTGTACACTCGAATTTGCGTGTAGCGAGTGCTCTGAGATTATTCCATTATCGTGTAAGTTCCTTATTCGCCATGATGAAGTTTCAGTCATGTTGACGAAACACAGGCTGTGATAAGATAGTCACTACAGTCTAAGAAGCAACGTTTAGATTTAAGTGTATTATATGTATTTATAGGATTGATTGACTAATGTATTATTTACTAATTAATAAGATAAATAAAATAAAAATTAAAAAAAAAATGTAAATAGAATTGAGTCTCTTACATGTTTTGTATGGAGGAGAATAATAAAATGTCGGTTAATAATAATAATATTGTGTCAAAAAGTAATATAAAAACAAACCCAAAATAATACAAAAGAATTAACAATAATACAAATATAGTAATTGACAATTAATAAAATTTTATAACATTAATATTTAAAATTTCTTTTTTGTTATTTCTTTAATGTTAATTAATAATATTAATTAACAATATAATTAATATTTTTAAATTATTCCCATTGATGGATTTTTTCTACATAATCAATCTATGATTTTAATCACTTTAGAATTAATAGAATTTTGATAAATAAACCTGCTTCCTTACATACAATAAATAAATATGTAATTATACAATTTTAACAGCAAAATAATTAACAAATAATGAGTATTTAAGAGAAATAAATCAATTTAAAAATTTATGTCGATATGATGAAACCATGTGATACGTTATCGACACTGGTTAGCTTATAGGGTAACATTTAATGTTATCATTCCATGTTAAATGCGGTTCAAAATAATTCAGGAAGATGATTTAAGATATGTTAACAAATTATTAAACAATTCTATAGAATTGCAAATGGTCTTATAACCTTCATTCACTAATATATATATATATATATATAATTAAAAATAAAGCATACGATTATCTGAAGTTGATGAATTAGGTAACATGGTTTGTGCTTTATAGACTGTTAATAAAAATATAAACTTTGAAATTATACTACTAGAATTATTATATTTTGAAGAATCATTTTTTATACTTAAGTATGCTATTTGAATAATTAACATTATTAGAAATATTACAATGAACTTTAAACCATTATAAGTTCACAAATTGATCGAAATCCTGTAGATGGCGATAGTATTAGTAGATGATTCAATTTTATTTTGTTTGGCCTATGTAAATTGAATTTCTTTCTAAACAAGACAAATATACTTATTTCTTTGTATATATACAATTTTTTGTATCTATACAAATATATATATATATAATACATAATAAAACAAAAACATTTAATAAGTTTCAATAAAGATTTGTACATTTGAATAATGTTTAATAATTTCTCATTTACTAGGATGGCCACATATATGCCTTTATATGCAATAAGTATGATTAAATGTATACCACACACATACCACTTATAGCAGCTGTTTATTTTCTTTTTCAATGGAGAGAAATTCACCGGTTTATAACGTACATATGTACCCTGTTTTAATTCAGTACATAATTATTAACGTTTTTCTCGGTATATTTGTACACAGTTAAACATTTTATATTTCACAGAAAGTCCCGGACATTTTGATATACATTCATTTTATTGAAATAAACTTTGTTTCAATGAGAAATAATTTTGCACACGTACAATATCGACCACTTGATTGATTTGGTTGTTAAAGGATATTTTGAGGTTAGAAGAATTACAATTAAATCACACGTTAGATTTAATTTCAATGTCGTTTTGAATATTTATTTCATGAAATATATTAATGGTTGTAATGTTTAGTTGAAACTTACCAATATCAAGTTATTAAAAATGTGTAATAAGCACTCGTACGCCGACGCTTCTGTATACTTCCGTTATACGTCGAAATTAATTTCCTTTAATAAACTCTTCTTTTTATGGACAATTATTGCTACACCAAAGGTATTTTACAGTATTTTTTAAAATGAAAATTTCACGAGAGAAAGAACAAGGATACACCACGAAGAGTTACACTACCGCACTGAGTCTTAAATGAATTCCCGTTATTTAGAATAGAATAGTAATTTTATTGGATTGGCATCGCGTTTCAAAATCAAACGGAAATCAAATCTTCTGTCTCTCTTTTCTAAATTAAATTGTGGTATAAAAATAAAAGATAGAAAAATTGACTTCAGTTTGATCCAGGGGGCTGACACGACACCTATTAGAGGAACCGTTAATGTTCCCTTTTCGTGATTTTTATCGGAGTACTAGTAGCACGCCAGTGAACCGAATCAGAACTACAATCTTCATAAATCGTGGTTTTTAATTTGAAATATTGTTGATGTTAAGCAATTGAAAGAATATGGAAAATTAATATTTATTTTTTGTTGTTGTTTGATGGCCTTTAGAAATTAATTACTCCATCAAAGCCAATGTATTTGACTTTATGACGTATGTGGCTTAGCGCGGAACATTAGCAGTAGCTGCGGTGGCAGCAGACGAATTTTTATCGGATTACTACTAGCGCCTTCAGGCACAGAGGAACTTTAATGGTTCATGAATTACTGTCTTTTAGCATATTTACTGAAAATCATTTCCGAAAGCAACATAAGTTTCGATCTATTTGCGAGTTAAATTTATATAAATATATATATGATAATGAGAGAGAAAAAGATGCCGAATACTGCCAGTCAATTTAAAGCATTAATTTCTAGATTAGGGTACTCTTTGTTTTTATTAAAATATATAAGAATTAATTAATATACTTAGTTTTAGCACATTTTCTCACTTTGGGAGATTATTTAACGTTGAAGTAACTGAAAGTTTGTCATCAATTTTAAGCATATTTATGGAACTCGTTTTTGAAGTGGAGAAAAAACGACTTCCTTAAATTCGTTTAAAGCTGATTAAAAAATCCGGGTTTTGTAATTGAATTAAATTTTCCCATGCCCAAAGAACGTGCTAAAACTTTTGTTAAGCATTAAATCAAGATTTTTAATATATTTTTTACAAAAACACTAACTCCATGGCAGCAGGCTTACAACATTACCTTAAGGGCAAGTTTAAGGCACGCTGTCACGGAGTTAGTGTATTTTTAAATCAAAATTTAATTAATTCACTATTCTTTGAGAATATTCATCAATGTTATCCTCATTTTGAGTTGGCCAACGAGTGACGTTTCACCTTAATTCGCGCAAATGGTATTTCAACTTGACGATAAAAAGGAGATAACAACTAAGCATCACGGGAGTGATGACTTTGAGACGCATATTTAAAAACAAAGCGGAGATCGGGGCGGAGGAAGCGTGTCCGGAGTTAAGTGCCTTTGTCGCGTCATAATCGAATTTATCTCTCATTTGATTTTCGTAGTGGAGTGTACACACGCACCGATTGTGCGGTAATTCGGTACACAGTTTTCTACTGCTTTTGAGTCGTCTATTATCACAATCTTCCATCCGTACGACATGGAAACCAATCTCGATCGAGCCCCAGAGGCATTGGGAAGCAGCGACGCAATTAGGGGAGAACATAAATCCCGCAGTTTAGCACACTTCCTCGCAGTGCCCGGTAGATCGGAGAATACAAATCAATCAGCTGGTAACGGCCGACTGCGCATTTAATTTCCATTCCCCTCGTGTTTGGCAGTATCTATAGTAACGTGGCGCCGCGCACAGGCGGCGCAATTTTCGTTCCACGATACTTGTGTCAAACAGAAACGGGAATAGATATAGGCAGTTACGTAATGATCATTGTAATGTCAAAAGGATCGGGCTAGCAAATTTGATTGGGATTCTGGCCGGTCGATGTGATTAAACTATTTATATCTGGGTGCCTGTCGAACTGACCTAGTGCAAAAATTGGCATTGATAATATACCGTGCGAAAGATTAATGAATGAAAGTTTAGTATTTGTTTGGGAGGCCTATTATTAGTGTCACGAGAAAAAAAAATGAAAAGCAGTCGGAAGTTGAACGCAGCCGTGTGAAAGTTCCACTCACGGTTGCGTTCAACTTCGTGTTACCTCTCATTTTTTTGTGTTATTTTTCAGAAAGAGGCTTTTTACTGTTTAATAACTAAACTGTTGTTATTTAGATTCCTGTAAAGCCATTTCTCTCGTCCCAAGTAAAATTGTCAAAAAGGCTTCGGCTTAATAATAGCAACATCGATAGAAGGTTGCATATAAACATGCATATAACATGTTTATGGCTTTTCAGCTGCGACAACATATTTCAGTTGTAGCCTCTGGTATCCAAGATATCTGGCTTGCCTATCCCGACCGAGTCGCCGTCATTGCCAAGTAAGTTTATGGCCCAGACCGACGCCCATAAACCGTACAAATGGTAAATCTACCGTAAGATCATCCCAGCCGAAAATGATGTATTGTAGGTTCCGCGGGACGAGTAACTACCACGTATGGCTGACCTTCCCTTCTTCCACCCCCTCCCCCTTCTCACCCCCATCGCAATCTGCCCCACCGTCATTCCTGAATCCTGCAGCTAAGAGTCCGCTCGGCCGTCTTCTCCCTGAGAAGTGTCCTCCCTCGCGTACGATCGTTATATCCGCAGAATAATCTTGCAGATTGAATGCCTCCGCTTCTGGTCCTTCGCTTGTTTCGTTGTATTGGTATGCCGGCAATATGTCGCACGCATGCCGTTGTTATATACGGCGTCCAATGGAGGAGAAAAAATTGATGCCTTTTCCTAGTCAGATCAGAATCAACATCACATGAAGGTCAGATTAGAAAGGTATAAATTTTGCCAATTAGATTGTTCAGCGGCGTTGACCCGTGGAGGTCAATCAGGGGAGGTCCCTGCGACGCCAGGCCATATTTAGAGAGGAAAAAACATGTCGGATTTTGATAAAAGATTTACTAAGTTTGGCATTACAATTACAGGATAGCATTCCAGGTAAAAATTTGTGTATGGTAGATATATATTGATTTTTACATGGTATAACATATAAGTGGTATATTAACAAATTTTAAACGACACTTAATATTTGTAATTTCTTACTCATCATTTCACGTCCAAAATTTTTTAAGACAAGTGTCAAATGCAAGATGGAATGCAAAGTTGTATTTTAAGTGTGTGCAATCTCTCTATTGCCTCTACACTTAAATAATAATTATAAACATACAAATCAAAATAAAATAAAAA
>JABFPN010006376.1:0-11657 GCA_022817305.1 Leptoteleia sp. ZL-2020 | reverse complement strand
TGTTTCAACTATGTTATAAAATTTTAAAAACTAACTAAACTAACTTTTGCAAATTTTTTAAAAAATTAATGGAACAAACATTGCCGGGCCCCAGGTACGTAACTTCAGAAAGCGTCCTCAAAATTGCTAATGTATAGCAGTGTTATTTTCGGGACAGTCCTCAAAATTGCAAAATGTCCTGAAAACTGCTAGTTAACAAGAGAAAAAAATGGCGATATGGTCTCAAAATTGCTGTTTGACAAATATATATATATATATATATATATATATATAAACACATATATATGTACCCGATCGCGAGCCCCGTTTGCATCGGCGCGTGCACACGTCGTTCATCATGCTTACGCGCCCCGAAACGTGCGCACACAAAGTTACGTAAATGCTTTCAGGTGTTACCGTCGATTTTCGGTAAGCGCGTGTATAACCGTCGCAGTCGCGTCGATCAGCACGGGCTAATGTTTGCCGCGCGAGCGACAAAAATGTACTCGTCAACGCGTGATCGATGGCACGCATAAGCGACGGTCCATTTGTGAGCGCAACGCGACAAATTGCACGCGAAACTTTCCCATTCGCGTCGAATAGAAACGTCTCGAAGCTCCGCGAGCCCCCCACTCCGAGCGCCGGCGGTAGAGAGTGGGGGTGGCGCCCGGGAGTGGGGGTAGCGCGCGGAGTGGGGAGGCGGCGAGCGTGGTGGGGGCGCGCTAGTTAATAGTTACGTTAATTTACGACGGCTGTAGCGTTTCCACGGCATTTTTCCATCGCAGATGACGGTGCCTCGGGCAACTTTTACGTCCCGTTTTCGACAATGTCATGCTTTCTTTGTAATAATCGGTTGGATTGTGTTAAAAAGTTGGCCAAAAGGAAGAACGCAGGCCTCGTAAATTGCGCTCGGCCGCGTAGCGTGACTCTGGATTCGTATTGGCATTTTTTTTTTTCTTTTCTTTTCGAGAAATCTTTCACTTTTCATCACCCTTTCACTCCGCCAACCGCGGCTTAGCTTATGAGCGATGCGAGATGCGTCCCGTGTCCACCGCGCGCGATCCTCGTCCGATCAACTTTATTCCATCGTAATCTGAGGCGACGGCGCGAGAGGCGCCGAAATAGGAAACGATATCATCATCCCCGCAAATCCACTGTCGTCAGTTTTGCCGGCACATAAAAGAATAACGCGCGCGGAAGAATATTTCGTGACTGTACACTGTAAAAAGTGCTATGTTGAATCAAGTCAAACCGAGTTGAATCAACTCGTCTTCTGAGTCAAATACGATCAAGCTTATTTATAATTTGACATAGCTCATTTTATTAATACAAATAAAATATCTTTTCAGTTTAATTAACTTTATGTATACTTGGTAAGGAAAAATATTTTATTTAATAATTTTATAAAAAAATCTTTTTTTTATTGCCTTGGCTAGGATTTGAACTCAGTAGGTATATATTTTAACATGGAGTTAAAACTTAAACTTAAACCACTGTGCCAACGTCACTATTTCGTAACGTAATTTCATTATGTAATATTAATTATTACAAATATATTAAACAGAAACATTAATATTGCAAATAAGATCACAATCTATATTTTCCCTACGTTAAAGATAATTAATTGCATCTTATAATATTAATAGTGCTACAATTTAGTATATACTTTCTCTCGGTATAAAAACCCCACTTAATAACGAAATAACAAAAATGTACTAGATACTAAAAGAGGGAATTATTTGTTTAAACTATTTTTTGTTTAAACTAACAAAATGCTTTTAAAACATAATTTATGCAATTTATATCGTTTTTCGAAGTCCAAATTATTATTCATCCCACAGTTTACAATTACTACAACTGCATTTGCAATTGTACCAACTAAACGAGTTGCAACTACGCAATGTTACTTGTGCTAAACTCTGTAAATTTCTCCCAATATAGTTGTCGCGGCGTATCAGTCAGTTAGGCGAGACACTTTTCGGAAGAGCATGAACAAGTGATAAAGAAAAGCAAAAAAAAAGAAGAAAAAAAAAGAAAAAAATGTTCCATCGCGGATGAAATCGTTCTGGAAGTGGCGAAATGCTCCATCATTTGACCGGATGGCACATGCTCGCGTATATTCAACTTGTTTTCCATGCAAAATTATTGATCCCGTGAAACATTTTCGTTCTTGCCTCACGCTCTGGCAGCCACGAGCAAATTGTCCACTTTCTTTTAAAGAACAAAAAAAAGACTCGACGTTATGAAATGAAATTGATTAGACTTTACGATGCACGGCGGAAAAACTGTCGGTGAAAAATTACCCCTCGAATCGGACTCCGTAACGTCGTGTGTGATACACGAGTTAGAAATCTTTGCGAATTAAAATCGGTCAATTTTAAGCCTCGTTTCGTATTTCTAATAAAAATTATGAAACCGGGCTTAAGAAAGGTCAAATTATGATTCATCCTTCGTTCTTCAATATATTGTCATATATAAACCTATCTAGCTACACCTGTATGGGCCTAGATAGGGCCTTATAAGGACCTTATATCGGGTATATGTGAACATATATGCCTTGCCAAATATTAGCTTATAATCGGCGCTATAAAGGTCCTTTGTAGGAATAACTATGGATGCCAAAGATAATGCCGGGCGAGTTATGGTTCGCCCATTAGGGGCCTAGAAGGATGACGTCACCTTCCGAGCCAGATATTCTACCAGCTTTTAACCAGGTCCGCTAAACACACTTTCCCTAATGGAACTGAAGAATGAAACGTTTTTAAAATTGAGTATATAAAAAAATAATATTTACAAACACCTGGAAGGTCAAATTAAGGAAATAAAAACAATAATATTGTTTGTTTACATCCAAAGGACATAAAAGTGGATGTAAATATAAAACGAAAACAATGTCTGTTTACATTTTGTATTTGGAAAACGTTTCATTTTTCAGTACCATCTTTCCCTAGTAAAAATTGACCAGCCATGTAATGATACCCCCGGCAGGGGCCTAGAAGGGTGACATCACCTTCCCAGGTCCTTAGCTGGTAAACCATTACATTTCCCATTTACCGCCCTGCCAATTTTCCTAGGGAATTTTGACCTAAGTTTGTCAAACCTAGATAGGCTAATATTTGTATTCCTAGCAATATTAAAAAACCTTATTTTTTCAAAAAATTGTTTAATATTGCTAGAAAATGTCAATCAATTAATTAATCTTAATATTTTCCTACAATAGACAAAATTTTTTGTTAATTTTGCCAAAGAAAAGTCGTCGATTATACCCAAACGCAATTCATCTAAGTAGGTTACATTTCTCCATACAACTATTATGTTGTACACATGTAATTATTGATGCTTTATCAATCCGAGATACGGACGGGAGATAATTCTTACTGATGAAGCAGTAAATTTACGAAACGCCTGATTTCTGTGTTATTACTTGTCGCGGTTAATTTCACGATAAAGCCAAAGCAATTGCGCCCGCGCAAAAAATCAATACGCGATCTACAAATTTGCGCGGCATAAATGTTGCGGCGCGCGTGCACACGCTCCGGTTTAATGGTTCTCGCACTGCGGTACGCAAAATGTTGACTTTCTATGGTGACTTTCCCCCCCCCCCCTCTCTTTTTCAAATTCCCCTCGACTCGAATTTCCAGAAAAATGCCCCGGTAAACAAATTATGCAACGACGTCTTGAACGGTCAATAGAATGTGTCACGCGTAAAAACTAGTTGTTCTTCTAAATTGCCATAACTTTCTTCCTCATCCTGCTGAAAGATATTTTCCGTGTGGTTACGTGTTGCCGCGCGAGTCACATTGAAATTAAAGCGTTGTCTTTGACATCGAAAAGGTTGAACCATCAGTTACATTGTGTTGCGCAAGTATCCTCGTGCAAAAATGGTAGACAAAAGCCAGGAAATTATCGTCTTGTGAGTTCATCGACACGACGAACCTGCACTTCTCTCTTATCCAGGAATGCAGGTTCACGTAATCGCGTGCCCACAGCGCCGCGTCGCTCGATATCTGCACTTTCTGCATCAGAGAGCGCTAAAGCTGTAAAAGACGAGAGTCTTCGCGGCTCTTCAGCAATTTGTTTGCACTGTTTTGTCACGTCGCGCAGCGGTAACTCCGCGAAAATTTTTTCCCCAGTCAATTTTTCAATATGAAACATCGACCCAGAAAAACGTCGACGAGTCCGTTAATCGCCTTTAAACTGGCGCATTATGAGCTCGCAACAATTTTCATTAACGTTCCGCACCGAAAGATATTTATTGGTAGCTCTTACTATGTTTCATAACAACTTGAAGTTATTTTTACGCTTATAGGATTTTTTTATCATATAATATAGTGTTTTAAAAGAATAATAGGATAAGTTTTGTTGAAAACAGAATCCGGTTTTCACTAATCAATACCCATAAGTTACTAATTACTTATCATTAGTTACTAGTTATCGTTATCTAGTCACCAATCATTGGTTATTACCCATGAATCAATAGTCAAGTCAATAATAACCTGTCACGAGTCAAAAGTAACCAATTAACAGGTATTTTTAACTAGTCATCACTCATGAGTCAGTAGCACTGTTTAGTGGTCATGAATTATCAGTCACTATTAACTAGTTACTATTCTTAAATTAATAGTTACAAGTCAATAGTCAGGAGCCATGGATCAATAGCCACTGTTTACTAGTCACGAATCATCAGCCATTATTAACTAGTCACCAGTCAACAGTCATAAGTCAATAATCACCAGTCACGAGTCAATAGTCACTATTTACTAGTCACGAATCATCAGTCATTGTTAACTAGTGACCACTCATGAGTCAATAGTCATAACTCAATAGTCACTAGCCACAAGTCAATAGTCATTCTTTACTAGTCATGAATCATCAATCATTGTAAACTAGTCACCATTCACGAGTCAATAGTCATAAGTCAATAGTCAATGTTTACTGGTCACAAATCATCAGTCACAACTAACTAATGACTAATAGATCATATTAGGGGAGAATATTATGCAAAATATTTTACAAAATCAAAATTTTACTATAAAATCTTATTATACATTTTATAGTTATACATTTCATGCGGAAATATCGCGATAGAATCCATGGCAGGTCAGTTCCATAGTTTCTGCCACGTTGCAGTTGCCACACGGGAATAATTTTGAATCGAGGGGATAGTCATTCGGATAAAACTTTTCCCTTCAGAATAGTCCAATTTCACTTTCGATAAAATATTGTCAACTGTCATGCTTTCATTTCGTGGTTACGTAGATACATTTTTACACGCTAAAAGGCTCTTAAAAATCATCGAAATAAATTCCAAGGAACAATTGTCGGTTCAAGATTCCCACTGCGAAAAGGTTCGACCATTTTACTACCTTTCCTCTCGCCTTCTTTTTTTTCTTTTCTCTTCCTTTCCTTTCCTTCTTTCTTTCTTTCTCCCCCGTCTTACTTGCGTCGAATTTGTTCGAATGATTGTTGACTTGTTTGCACGCAATATGCAATTTGTTGATTTTCTCCCGGCTGGAAGATTAACGCGGTACCATTTGAGGCGCGTATCAAAAACACGTTCCTTTCGACCCGCACGGCATGAAACTAAAGAAAACAATTACGCGCCTTAATGGAATAGAGTTGTGAGACACGAAATTGTTTAATTTCGCGACGAGCAAAAGAATGAGAGTACTCGGTAGTCATTATCGTCCAGCGTGATGAAATTTACGCGGACGTAAACCCGTTTCCCCGAACTCTTCTGAGTGCCATAACAAACGAATAAATGGCCCGCTTGGCTCTTTCTTTTCTTATCCGAAGAAAGCCATCTCAAACTCTTTTCATGCCATGATACACAATTGGGCAATTTGCAAAAAAAAAACAGAGATAAAAAAAAAGGAAAAAGGAGAACGTACCGAACAGATAAAATTGTAATCAAATTATAAGATTTATTGTCAAATCCAAATGTTGCCAAGGAAAAAGTGACATTCCGCGGTTGTTTTCTGGATTCCCTGAAGTTACTGGCTGGAATTGTGCAAGTAGCAAATTTAGAGGAACAAACAATGTACTCTTTCGAGAAATAATAATTTAATATCATTTGTTAATTAAAAATCTCCTCAGTTAGATTACTCATTTTCATTTAACATTCATATTTGGCGCGGATGCGCGCGCATTTGATGTGGTTGCGCGCGCGTTTAGCATACCCAACTTCACGCCGTACACAGTTTCCTACTATTGCATGATCTGTGACGGTTTAATTTTACTTTCTTTCACATATTTTTCTTATGTTTTTTAACCAAATAGTTTGATTGGCTAATAAAGTGACAAAACTCGCTGCAACTTCAGACAGGTCATCAAATTTTTATAACAGAAGGACTTTATGTCTTGATTAAATTTAATCGAGTTTTCATTTGTTGAAAATTACTGCAAGAATAATGTTACTCTCACCTAAAATTGGTTATAATAATTTTATTCAATTGATATTTATATATATATATATAAATGATACAATTAACTAGTGTGAAAGGTCAAAGAATACTATTCATAATACTGCGGTTATCTTTATATGCATTTTGACTTAAAACCATTGATAATGTTAAAACAACGTATTTGACGAAGATATATTTATTCAGTTATTGTATGTTAACTTAGTAATTAGTATTGACGTTATGCTGTCGACATTAGCTTAAGCTTCTAGAACTCGAGTTCCTTATATAGTGAGAGACAGTTATATAACTTAGTCATGTCTGAGACAAAGGATGAGAGGTAATTGACGAAACAAGCATAAAATATATCATTAAAAATCTAATTGCACCAAACTCGACAACATCGTTGTTATAATCGTTTTACCATTAACTACCATGAAAAAAGTAACGTCAAAGCAACATGGAAATGTGTGTTAAGATAATCTGCAAAGTTGGCACAACTTGGTAAAAATATTTCTATGAACAATTTAATAAAATCCGGAAGGTACAGTTGTTACAATTTAGTGAACCACAAGGTAAAAGTTAAAAGAGAATTAGAAATGTGAAAAATTCTGCAAATTTCTAGGAAATTCTGCAAAACAAAGGATTTTCTGAAAATTTCTACGAAAATGTAGGGATTTCTGAAAAATTAAAGGAAATTCTGCAAAAATATAGGGATTTCTGACAAAAATAAAGGAAATTCTGAAAATTTTAAAAAGAATATAGGTATTTCTGCAAATATGAAGAAAATTCTGGAACTTGGTGAACAATTCAGCAAAATTATAGAGATTTCTGCCAAATTAAAGGAAATTCTGAAAAATTCTATAAAAATATAGGGATTTCTGCCAAATTAAAGAAAATTCTGGAAATTGATGAACAATTCAGCAAAATTATAGGAAATTCTGAAGAATTTGCAAAGTCCCAACTTCAACCATTCATTTGGAGCTTCCAAATTGAAATCACCAATTGATCCAATGATTTTTAATGCCAACCGAACTGATTATCATTTTCCAACGCATTAATCCACGCTCTTTCGCAAGCCACCGCGAATTCACAACTCTGTTTAATATTCATCCTCAAAAACGATTAACTTTTCAAGCCCAACATCTTGGAAATATATTCTCAATATTGAGAAACTGAGCATTTTTTCCACGAAGAAGTTCAAGAACGTATTTTTTTTTAACTTTTACAACGTCGCGGCCATAATTATGCGCAACCTTATAATTATTCTTAATTTAACTATTTTTCATTCCGAGTAAGGTGTCAAGGTTCGATAAACATCGGATCAGTATTATACCTAGAACATAGCGAAAGTATAGGGGAAAAAAAATACAAAAACTGAAAAAAAATTGTTATGGCTTGCCATAAATATTTTGACATTATTAAAAATGTTATTGTTAAATCGCCGTGAACTACAATCCGAATTTTATGCCCTTATTAACATTATTCATTACAAAAAGAACCATTGAAAATATTCATTATTTCCCAAGTCATCGAGGCGTTATTTTTTGAAACGCTTCAAAAAGGATTGTATTAAAGTAATACGAGATAAGACGTTTTAACGGCGAAAGTACTGCTCGGACTTCATGGTTTGAATATCTAATTCGGCGATTTTATTGAAATGTTAATATTGTACTTCTGTAATTCAACACACACACACAAGAATGATTAAAGTTTCGGTGCGCAAAAAAAAGAACAAGAGCAAAAAAGAAGCAAAAAAATTGGGCTCGAAAATGAAGCTCGGCGTTCTGTAATGGAGTCAAGTGGAAAATGATGATAGGCAGGACCGTGACACAGTTATTAAAGTGAACAATCTGATTGGATATTAATTGACCCGCTTTATCTGGAGCGATTTGTTGAAATGCAGGGCGATCAAGGACGGGGGGCTATATTTACGGACGAAAATGTACCGATATCTCGAGCGCGTGCGGTGGCCATCAACGAAATGATGCGGTCGTTGCATAACCAGTTCGGATGAAAACACCGGGAGAAAGGTTCTTGATTACGTCACCGTAAATAAAGATCGGAAGTAACATCAGAAGCATTTCTCTCGTCGAGATCTGGAGATTGGATTAGGTCATGACGTTGATCGGCGGCTGCTCGGCCACCGCGACTCGGTCCTTTTCGCATTCAAAACAAATCCCTTCCGGCGGGACAAAAATTCGCATGTCCGCAGAAAAGTGCAATCAGATTTCAAAAGTCAATCGTATTCCTCGCAAGTGCGCTGTAAGAATATGATTTGTGGCCGCGCTCTTTTAGATCGAGCAGTATCAGCGGATAGAAACGATTTTTAGGTCTTTTTTTCTTTTATAAAAATTATGTTTTTGGAGACAAATTGGTAAAATGATTATAAGGTAGAATGTTTAAATAATATAAGGAACAAATGGTAGAATGACTAAATGACTGACGAACCAAATCGTAGAATGACTAAATAGTTCAAGATCCAAATCGTAGAATGACTAAATAGTTCAAGATCCAAATCGTAGAATGACTAAACAGTTCAAGAACCAAATCGTAGAATGACTAAATAGTTCAAGAACCAAATCGTAGAATGACTAAATAGTTCAAGAACTAAATGGTAGAATAACTAGATGATTGAAGAATCAAATGGTAAAATGACTGAAGAACTAAATCGTAGAATGATTAAATGATTGAAGAACCAAATAGTAGAATGACTAAATGATTGAAAAACCAAATGGTAGAATGACTAAATGAATGAGGAACCAAATGATAGAAAAATCAATTGGTAGAATGACTAAATGACTGACGAACCAAATCGTAGAAAGACTAAATAGTTCAAGATCCAAATCGTAGAATGACTAAATAGTTCAAGATCCAAATCGTAGAATGACTAAATAGTTCAAGAACCAAATCGTAGAATGACTAAATAGTTCAAGAACTAAATGGTAGAATAACTAGATGATTGAAGAACCAAATGGTAGAATGACTAAATGACTGGCGAACGAAATCGTAGAATGACTAAATGATTGAAAAACCAAATGGTAGAATGACTAAATGATCGAAGAACGAAATGATAGAATGACTAAATGATTGAAGAACCAAAAGGTAGAATAACTAAATAATTAAAGAACCAAATGGCAGAATGTAAAAATATAAAAAGGACAAAATTGGTAGAATGACAAATTAAGTAGAATGACAAAATAATGATAATACCCTAAAGAAACTAAATTGCAAGAATAACAATTTGAACTTTAACTGCTATTAATCAAAAAATAGTAAAACCATATGAACTGAAATGATATCTAATACCTGACTCCAGAAATATTCCTTGTTATTCTTGGAAGATTAAAACTTTTTAATACTCCAAAAAATAACCATGAATATGTTTAAAATGAAACGTAATTAAACGTAATTAAATTTCTTTAAACTTTTTTAAAATAATCCTCTCGAAAAATATTTGTAAAATATTTTGCAACAATATTAACTATTAAAGAATCTTTATCAATATGAATGGTTCGATTTTACCAACACACCACTTTTTTCACTCAAATGGTGCGATTCAATTTTCTCAATGCATCCGTTTCTAATGTGTATAGTAGCAACTTTTTGCGACGAATATCAAAGTACGAATTGTTAATAGATAATAATTTAAAATGAGGCGAAAAAAATGCTCGATTTAAACGGGAATATCGATCGAATTGGCGCGCTTGTCCGCCGTGAACGTTCGAGTTGCCTTTTGCGAACATTAAAAATTTTGGTCAGACCAAGGTGACTTGTGGAATGTCACTGCGGTGACTAGCACTTCTCCGTATGAATATCTGCTTTCCCCTTCGTCTGTTTAGGCCACTTTCTTCGCGTGCATACTTATGCGCGGAAAACGAGCCGAAGATAAAAGTTGAGGGTCGCGGCGAAAATGTTCCTACGCAACATGTGGTTGGGTCACGTATTTGCGAATATTAATTAGCCAATTAAGTACCCTTTGATTACAGGCGTATTTAATTACGCTACATAGAAAAGTTGAATCAAAATAAATACTTTTAAATGAGACTATTCAATCATATATTTGATATGGAATTGGTTTATTTTATGTTTGTTTTAATTAAACGTAAATCATTAAATATTGCTGAATAATTAGTTAAAAGTATTTGAATTGACCTTTGAACAGGATGAAATAATATAGTTGTGAAAATTTTAATAAAAAAAAAGTGTTGTGGTTGGTGGGACACTTGAAAAAAAGTGTGACTTCTTCGGGCTTCGATACTTGTAATATAATAAATTTAAATTGTAATGAATCTTAATCTAATTTTGTAAAACTAAAATACTATATTGGATATTAAATAATGAATAATTATAAATAAATCGGAATTATTGTTATAAATAATTATGTATAGAATTTTAGTATTGAGTACATTTTTTTAATTAAGAATAGTATATTTTTCTTTATAGAAACATATTTTATTGTTCTTATTATTATTATTGTACAACATTGATTTGTGTAATTTCACTGAATTATATATAATTTCATTAAATGTACAATTAAAATGCAACAGAGTTGCGTATCAAAATACAATTATGTTACAATGAACGTTACAAAAGTATCCGTATTTAACCAATAAATTTCTCTTATAATACACTCTCGGTTATAATAAATTTCACGTTACGCAACAATTTCACTAAAACTGGCCTTATCAATTCAACGGATAACGAAAGTTTCGAACATTTTTTTTTTCTCCTTCCTGCTATTAAACATTGTCAAAGTAAACAAATGAAAATGTGCGATTCGTTTGCAGCAAAGTTTCTATATTTAAACTCGACATTTTTTTCTAGTGTTTTCTAGTATTCGTTAAAAGTGTACCAGAATGTACTTGGTTTTTTTTCCTCCTTTTTTTTTATTATCAATGAAAATAACAGTTCAGTTTCATGGAAATTTGTACTTCGATTGAAAACTTATTTTTTTTTCTTTGTATTTTTTTTATTAAACTAATTTAATTATTAGGAAGTTGTAGGAAAATAATTTTCGTTTAAATTTAAAGAATTCTCAACTTATCCCTAGTAAACATGAAACATATATGGTCCATATATGTAACATTTAAATATAAGACAATAAAGAAATTATATATGAACAGCCCTAGTAAAAATCAAACATATATGGTCCATATATGGATTAAGAAAAAACATATATGATCATATATAGTCATATATGGTCATACATGGTCATATATGGTCCATATATGGATTACGAAAAAAACATATATGTTCATATATGGATTAAGAAAA
>JABFPN010006375.1:0-11659 GCA_022817305.1 Leptoteleia sp. ZL-2020 | reverse complement strand
TTTGCGTGACGTCGGTGTTGTGACTTAATTGAGTGGGATAACGGAGGGGGGGGGGGTTGTGGTGAAAGGTGCGATGTTTTGTCAGATGATTAGGATATTGAGTGTGGTGGTACTCACCTCGGACGTTCACCAATGACCGGATTGTCTCGACGGCGTTACCTCGACGGTGCTGTCGAGGTGTCCTGATTGCTCGTGGGTACCGTCGTCGTCGTCGTCGTCGTCGTCGTCGTCGTCGTGAGGAGCGCTCGAATAATGGACGACAGAAGAGCCGAAAGATCGCCGAGGACAATTGCTTTGTCAACTACCGAAGGCACACTGAACGCACGACCAACTCGAGCTCGCAGTTACGTTGTTTCGTCTCATTCGTGCAAAGCGACCGAACACGAGCGCAACATTCGCTCAAACGCCTCCTCGCGGCCTCCTCGCTTCCTCTGCGATCGTTTTCGCGCTACGTCCTGCCAAACTCCGCTGTTGCCAGAAAGCTCGCGCGCCTGCTCACTGTCAAGTACACGATGCTTCTGAATTTCTCATCCGACACATTGCCTCGCCAGGCGAAGGTCTCCCCTGCGCGCTCTGACCGCGCTCCGACCGCGCTCCGTTGGCAACTTCAATCGCGCCATCTGTTCGCTCCTCTCGGTAACACTGCCGTCGATAAGGAAGGCCGTTTATTAATCGACGAACACTTATTCGTCTGAGAAGCCAATGATAAATTCGGAAACCATTTTTCCTTCAATGGAAAATAATACTAACCAGCATTAAATAATAAATAAGAAAGAAATTGAGTTCTCTTTGAATGATGGTAACGATTACTCCTCGGTAATTCATAATATTTATTGTTTATATTAATTGACGTGAATTTTCCTGTAACAAGCATCCCCAATCAACGTAATTTAAATGTTAAAAACTTTTAATCGAGTTTTCTCTGTTTATACATTGAAGGGAACAGAAAGAAAGGTGTGAAAATATGAGATTTTAACAAAGTTTTCTAATATATCACTTTTAATCAATTAGTCGAGCCAAGTAGTCGATAGGCATTCAACAATTGAACGTCGTAGAAAATATTTACATTTTTGTAATATTAATTATTAAACGTATTATCTCGTTTTCAGCAATTTAAGAGAAAAGTCAATTGAAAGAAATTGAAGTAAATAAATAAACTATAAACATATTTATGTATTCTTTTCATTTCAAGTGAAATGATTTATAATACTGATATAAAAATCGTAATTTTGGTATCTTTTTCAATAATTTACACTCATTTATTTAATTATTTTCTTAGATCAAATGCCGTATTAACAAATTGTATTATTTGAATTAAAATGAATGATATAAAATTGAAATGTTCAACTATAAATCGTTGAACCAAGACTATAAATAAAAATGAAATATAATCAGTGAAATTGGATAAAGCATGGCATGTAAGTATGTTAAATTTAAGCTTTGTTCAATAACATATAAAATTAAGTCATTCAATTTTCCAAAGTGATATCTAGGTTTACATGGCTTATAAAAGCTTCGTCAAACAATTTGTTACATAATATACTTTAATTTGTATAATGTTAACTTAACAGTGTCATGTAATTTAGTTTTTATAGAATATCTTTAATAAAATTTGATAAATACAAGCAATACAATTGAATTGTTATAAATAATGAAGAAAGAAAACGCGTTTATTTATGTTATAAATATAAATAAATAGCATGCTTGCAGATATTTCTTTTTCCATCCAATGATTTCAAGTGTATTTCGATAGACTGAAAAAATTCGTCAACGTCAACATTTTCCTTGAGTTACTCTTATTTTAAGACTAAAAATAACTTGAAAGCATTGGGCATTTTATAGTATCCATACGTACATCTATATACAAGTAATGTTATCAATTTTTCGTCCATGTTTGTTTCATTAATTGATAATTAGAGTAATGAATCTTTATATTTGAGGACATGTAATTTAAGTACAATTCATATTTGTTGCTCATCATCACATTCCACTTGATTTCTTTGTTTCAAGAACGTTTTAAATTATTAATATAATAAATTGTAATGTTTTTTGATTAATTTGTTGTAAGAAAATTAATCCAAATTTTGGTAGAAAAACATTTCAACTTTTGCGCATACAGTAATGTGAAAATGTATTTTTTTTTTTTTTTTTTTATTATCGCGCAGTGAATAAAGTATTTATGGATTTTATACCATATTGTGAGTCATAACAAATAGTCATTTGAACTAATTCAAAGTTCTGATTTAGGCTGCTCGCATCTGTGACGTGTATAGTATTTTTATACTTCTTTGTACTGCGTTTTAACCAATAAAAATAATACTTGTATCATAAATTCTGACTACAATTAATAGAATAAAGGAATAACTCTTTTTTATTTTCATAGGTCAGGCGATAAACTATGAAAAATTTGCCTCCATCTTGGGAATTATTTCTGTAAACTTTTCTTTTGCCTGGAACAAAAATATTTCTACGCGTTACAAATTGTCTCGAGACTTGTAAAATTCTAGAAGACTGTCAACGCAATTATTCCCAATGAATTTCTATAAAGTTACAATATCCTTTTGCAATTTTTACAAGAATGTAAAAGCATATTATCGACACGTCCTTGATTGTTATTTAATGTTGCCAAAAGGTCGATAGAACAATTCTTAAAATCGAAATCAATCTCACGAAAGTCACAATCGAGCTGAGGTCTCTGTGTATTTTATTTTTGGCTTTGCTGAGAACGTACAAACCAGCGACACGGCGGTGTAAAGATGCGAATGGGAAACGGGTAGTTTTGGCCTAAATCCAAATGCGAGCAGTGTTCTCGAGCGGTTCAACGTTGCGAACGTGGTCAAACATCCTTCCCTTTTCACGGCGTTTCAGAGAAACACCCAAAATGTGAGTGATATTTTCAAACAACATTTTTCAAACGCCTCCAAACTACCCCTTGGTCAATTCAAATTATTCTTCCTTATCTCTCAAATAATTGTTGATGCTTGATAAAGTCAACGATATATATATATATGATTCTTTTACCTTCACAGTTGTTGGGTCTTTTTGGAATTTATCCTTCGCGTTAGAGTCAGTAAAACGATGCTGAAATAATCCAATGTAATAATATTTTCTTTTTTATTAACGTTAAAATTACTCGCGTACTCCAACGTTATATTACGCATAACTGGCGCGGTACTTTTTGTGTCATTATAAAACGTTATATACGAGTGCAACTTGACATTGACTGTGCAGTGATTGTGCAAAGTTATGTTCATTGTCGTCTAATTTCGCGCTATTTCTGGTAACTTTTTTTTGTGCGCTTTGGCTTGAGTATATTGCCATGCGCGTTATAATTCTTGGATCGAACTATTTTGGTACAGATTCGTGGATTTTGTTTTGCGCGATCACATGTACCGCGGTCACTGTTCTTTGTTCGATTTATATGAACAATGCTTCGGTGAATTTTCGTTCTTAATTTAGACTTGCATACACGTGCGAGCACCATTGCCTTGTGTTAATAACAAATCAACCGGATTTTAGTTCAACAATTATTACCAACTTTTTGCTTAAATTAAATTATAATTTGTCATGGATATTATTTCAATTGTTTCCATTCACATTCGCACTTGTTTGGCGAGTTTGAAATAAAACCACATTAATGCCAAGATTACTTTGGGGAGTAATTGTAAAATAAATTTTCCAACTCCAAATTTTAGAAATGCCAGTTTTGTTTGTACATAAATAGTAGGTGGAAGACAAATTTTTCCCGTAAAATATCTTTGCATCTTTACAAAAGAAAATTAACACAATGTTTAATTCAAAAAAGCGTGAATAGAAATGGGTGCTGGTGGGAGTACTCTGTCAACAAATCACAGAATATGGAAATTAGAACCGCCGCCGTTACCCGCTCCTCCGTTTTTGATTACAAATGAAGCAGCTTCTGAAATTTCAAATCCAAGAATTAGTCAAGTTTTGGAGGACATGCCTGAAATTATTCCGCATAAAACGAAAGCTCCCTTGATATCGACCAGACATGAAATTCAGGTATTCGAAGAAAACTATTGCGAAAAACCGAAAACTTATTTTTTAGACAGAATTCTTCTGCTTTTATTTATTTATTTTTTATTAAATTATCATTTGTTTCGTTACAGGTGCCAAATTTTTACGATTCACCTGGAAGGGATGATACTTGGCATCAAAGATCCACTTTTCATAATTCCTCTAATCTTCACTCCAATCAGCAATCTTTAGTAAGTCGTAATTACAAGTTGGCACAAATTCTTAAACATTTAAAGTCATCCCATATGTTTTCAACAACAACCTTTTTTAAAGTAACCATGCCATATTAGTTGAGCCTAAACGACGTATCAGTTTGGTATAATAAAATGTGACTTAAATCTAAAAATGAATTAGGATTAAAGTGTTTGCCCATGGGGTTAGCTAGAAGGTGACATATTAGAAACTTGACGGCAATAATCTGCAGCACTTATTTGACAATTTTGCTGATTCATTGGTATCGTTAGGGATAATCATTGCGGATGCTAGATCGTCTCGATCTTGATCACGTGCAATGACGATGGAAGCATTGGTGGCTTGGCAAGTCTGCCTCTTTTCAATAGTATTCAGTGTTCTACCGACCCATGCGGAGTTCAGAATATTTGAATGTGATACAATCAGATTAGTTGTCTATTCAATTCGGGACGCGACTAACCTTTTTTTAACTACAAGAAATCATATTACTCGTAATAAATAATCTTCATCCGGTTGAATGGTATCGTATTCTAATCGTGTTAAACTTTTTCTTTCTGAACCGACGTATTAAATTATACTTAATCGACTGCCATCATTTTGAACTTTCTGCAATAGTGATTGAAACGACACGATTGTACGGGGAATATATGGAAATTGATAGTACATTTTAAACTTTTTCAACAATTAATTTCGATTAAATTAAAATTTAAATACAAATAAGGGGGCAATGGATCCAGTTGCTTTTTTTCTTTTCGTTCCAAATATAATTTTAATCCTCTTCGAATTGGTATTTACTCTTAGACGACATCTAAATATTAAACCTATAAAAGGATACAAAGATAAAATTACCTACAGCGATTATCTATAATTTTTAATTTAAGATTTCAACTGAATACCACTTATAACATGGTGAAACTTTTACGTTCAAAATGATGGCCATTAATTGTTTTATTTATTGCAACATTAATCGAAACAATGTGTATGCAGACGTTGGACGAGCCTCCTGCAGGATTTCGATTATCATACGCGCCTAGCAGTAATCGTGTGACAATGGAATATTCGATCCAGCAAGAAAGATTGGAATGGTCACGGACAATTTCACATTTAGCAGCCGCGAATCAACAGCTCGCAACGGCCTACAGTTCCACATTGAAACATTTAGAGGAATTATATTCCGTGTTGAAAAAGGGAAGCATACAAAATGCAGACATTACCAATGTGAATTACAACAAGGCCAGTACGTCAGAAGAAACAAGTCAGAAGCACAAAAACGTCCGCAAGCAAATTGAAGATGACAATGGTGTCGTTCGACGATCGGATCGATCCGACAGACGACACTTGAGAAGGGGCAGAATCGCAAACAATTCCGGAAGACATGCGTTATCGTTAAAGTCGAAGAGAGCCAGATCAGATAAGACACAGGTACACAGGAAAGCTGTTGCTGCGGTGTTGCTTCGTAAGAACATTCAGCCTCGTGGAGAAGAATTAAATCAATCGGAGGAGTCCATCGATATGGCTAGAGAACAAAAGGATTTGAGAAAGGAGATTGAGGAATTAAAATATTTGCGATGGGAAACGCAGCAGGCGAATCTAAGACTGATGGAGGATTTGGAAGCTCAGAAACAGACTGTACAGAAACTGAAAGAAGACTGCCAAGTATGTATTTTGCGTTGAATTTCGACAAATTAACCATAATATGGCTGATTCTTTTTTCGTTGATCTGGTTTATACAAAGCTTTCCTATTATTTTAAGAAAAATAATATTAACATTATTTCGACCATATCAGACAAACTAAACCGACTATATTATAAATCAGCTAAAAATTAGTGGGAATCGCTTTAAATATTTTATTCAACTAAACAATGAAACTTCGATAATTGTATAGATATGTTTTATTGCACAAAACATGAAAGAATAGTTTTTCTTTGTTGTATTAGAAAAATATTGTATAACTAAGCAATAAATAATTTTATGCGTATTTTTATGCGATATTTATTAAAGGCAAATATCAGTGCATAAAATTGCCAATAGATGAAATGATTTTGACATGACCCAATAAAAAGTGTTATATATTTTATAATTTATTTAAAAATAATCTATTATGAATTAATGGGGTGTAGGATGTATTAAACTTTTTGCGAAGAATATTTATTGTAACACTTTTATTAAAATATTTTATTGATATTTATATTCCAAAGTAATTACAATATATATACATACTCGACTCAAGTGTATTTAATACAGTTTTTAATGATTATGTTTGTTAATTTGTTTTCCTCATTAATGTGTTTTAGCTTTCAAAAAACCAATATGAAATGTGTGCAAGTGATCGCGACGAAAAGGTGGATGAACTATGCAAACAGTTAGATTTATCAAAACGAGAAATATCGTGGCTACAGAAGGAGCTTGATACATTCCAAGATGAGAAAGACACTGCCCGTGTACGTATTTCAAATTTGGAAAAAGAATTGAATGACTTGAGAATGGAGAATGAGAAAATTCGAAAGGAAGAAAATGACAAGTATCAAGCACTGCAGTTGCAATTAACAAAAGAAATTTGTGATAAAGACAAACAAATTGAAGCTTTTAAAGATGTACACGAAAAGTTGGATAGGATAAAAAGTGCGACTGTGGAAGAAAATCAAGTTGACAATAAAGTACCTGGTAAGAAATAATTTTTTTTTCATACTCAAAATAGTAAAATGGAACGTCTTTCAATGTAAACATCTCGTTTTCTATTTATCGTATCATTTTTGTTTTTGTTTGAAATTATTATTTAAATTTATTAAAACTTTTCCAATGTAAACTTCATTATTAAAACTTTGAATTGATGCAACTGAAGGATCTCGTGAGAAGGAGTTAAACGACGCGACATCGAATTCTGGACAAAGTTCCATAGACGAAATAGTGACTTTGGACGAGTTCAAAAAGGAGATGCTGCTGAAAAGAGAAGCGAGGCAACGCGCGATAGCGGCAGTTTCCTCCGAAATGGATCGATTGCGACAAGAATTAGATGCTGAGAAAGTGGCTCATTCGGAAACTTCCAAAGTGCTGGAGCTTTTGAAAGCTGCTCAAACAGAATCAAGTGCGCATTTGGATACTCAAGACTCTAATACTTGTGATAATAATACACATGCTAAAAGTTGTTCCTGCGAACGAAATTTGGAAGAAACCAAAGCGATAAGACTTAAGGATCTTTTAAAAGTATACCATTTGTAACATTTATTAATAATGCATGATAATTATTTATTATAAACAATCACTTGCAAAATTTTAAATTTCATTGTCAACAGGTTTCAAACGAAATAACGAATCAAATGCGATTCCAATTGGAAAAGATGGACGACCTTCGATATCAATTGGAGATACATCCAGACCAGCACAGGTTGCAAATAAATACATTACAAAAGCTGGGAGAGGATATGCGAGTGTACATAAAGAGTCGCGAATGTCAAATAAGTGTGCTGAAAGATCGTTTAGCCTACATTCTAGTCAAACTGTCCGATAATACATTGCTAGACGAGAACGATGACATCAGATCAGAATGTCAACGTCAAGTTGATGATTTGGCCAAGTTACGACGTCTCTGTCAGGTTCGGTCAAAAACATTGGCCGAGCTGGCTGATTCAGCGATCAAAGACTTTAATGAGACCAAGGGAAAATTGGAAAGTGTTATAAAGCATCACGACGAAATTGAGCAAGAATTACGTAATGCCGAAGAAAAAGTATGTCTTCTTTTTTACTTCAACCAACCAACCAACAGTCGATTATTGTTGCATTAGTTAATGATGATTAATTTTCATTTTTCATTTTTTAGATGGATGTTCAGGATGGTAAAATTTCAAACTTGGAATCACAGCTTGGTTTAGCGAAGGCCGACTGTAGGGATCTTCAAAGTCAAATGTCGGTGATAAATAGTCTTTTTACCCAAATGTTATTGGGGGCGTCATCATCGGAATTAGATCTTGACCGTTTGACACAATTACTACAAGTAAACAGTTATATTATTGTATAAATAATTAATGACGTAATTCATTCGAATGAAATTTGTGTTAACTTTTTATTTTATCGTTGCAGTATACTATATTATCATTATAAATTAGTTATAATTTAAATACAAAGCTGCATATTTATAAGGAAGCTAAATAAGTTTTCTATTTTTCATTTGCAGGAGAATCATGAATTGATAAGCGATATAACTAAAGCTAATAATGCGGAAGCATTACCAAAACTTTTGCTGGAGTTGATTGAACAAGTTGATGGGCGTTCTAGTAAGGGACAAGATGAAAAGAAAGAAGAAGATGACATTCAAGAAGAAAATATCGCGCACAATTTGCCAAAGGTAGTAAATATCCAATATCTTTTAAATATAACCAGATTTCTTCATCCTTAGATTTAGGAAATATCATTTAGGACTCATTACAGTTGACTATGCTTTTAGGTTTAAAATATTGATTATTGAAAGTAATGATTATATTTCAAAGTAAATTTTATTTGTTTCGTACATAGGTGTGGCGCATTTTAATGGAACTTCTTAGTTGTTATGAGGCCGGAACACCGAATGCATCAGCGACTTCTTCGTCAGCTCCGGATAGTTGTTACAAATCTGTGGATACTCCAAGTGGACCGCGACTGGTTATATCAGTTAGCAAAACTTATATACGCCTGAAGGAATTAATCTTAGAGAAGAAACATTTAGAAAAAGAAATGAACCGGATGAAACAATTGAATTCTCATTTGGAAAATAAATTAGTTGAGCAAGTATGTACATTATTATTTATATGGACAATTGATGCAAGAATAATTATGATAAAGATTATTAAAAAGTTTACCGTGTACCTTATAATGGTGTAGGAAAAGCGATTGTCTACTGTTTCGGATGAGTTAACTAAGACTTGGACCATTGTTGATCGTATGCAAGCACAACATCAACAACTTCATACTCATGAAAAAATTTTAAGATACGAATTGCAACAAAAGCGTAAAATGCTGCAGGAATTGAAACAAGAATTGGAATATTGTCGAGAGAAATGGGAATCGGCGAGGCAGAAAAACACAAATACTGAAATTGAATGGCGAAGTTTGCGGCGCGAATTTGCTGCTAGGAAAGCTATTAGCCAAACTGATTCTATCAACAGGTAAATTTATAATTATAATAAGATGCTAATTTAAACAGTTGGTTAATATAATTCTACTTTATTTTTTTCAAGGTGACAAGTAATGGCATGTTTTATTTTTAGTGGTGAAAGCGGTTTTAGCGACGATACCGACGAGGATGATCTAGCTAACAGAACAAATGTTGGAAGAATGATACGATTGGTTGAATCTCGGCGACGAATAAAAATACTGAAAGTTAGTTAATTTGATTATTCTCAAGTGAACTTGTGCAACACTTAAATTTTATTAAAACGATGTAATTTCTTGTATTTTCCGAAGCGCCAATTATTCTTTATAGCCAAGTAGATACTCCTGACATATTTCAAAGAAGATTAACAACACACGCGCGTCACAATCGATAATAAACAAGTATGAAATTCTTTAAAGGATGACTGCAGAGCTGCAACACCGGACACTGAATCGGAGCAGCCGACTGATAATGAGCTGTCAGAATCCAAGACCGTATCTTCGGTTACTTCTGAACAACGGACTTCAACGCCAGAAATAGAAATTGAGTCAAGTATGATGGATAGGGTCCAAACGGAATCCTTCGGTACATCTTCCCAGCCTGATGTAAGCATTTTGTTTTATTTCATGCGATTTCGAAACGTGATTTTTATATTAATCACCGTGGCTTTCTTTTCCCTTCAGGTTTGCTCTGAGATAGATTCAGAAGTAATTGATCCATTGGATAGAGCTCTGACGAACGTCATTAGGAATCTTATTAAAATTGATAAAGTATCGTACACGGGCATTTCACAAGAAGACACGTCTACATCGTCCGAATCGTCGTGCACCGACTTACCAAATAATTCCAACGACTTTTTAAATGACAAAGAAATTGAAAATAAAGACGGCGATGTTCTGAAACAAGTTGAAAAAGCTGCCAATTTATTGCCAAGTAATTGTTCGGTGGCGGATACTCCTCCGGAACAAGCCAATGTACTTATTGATCAATCAAATGTAACAGAACCCGATAAACTGGAAACAAAGTCCGTTTTTTCCATCGGTCCTTTTTTCACTACACGAACTAATGTTGAAGACGCAGCCTCTTTTTTTGGCTGTCAGGCTGCCAATAAAGAATTTAACGAATCACCTTGTTCTCCAGAAACAAGTATTACTCCAAACGACATGAAATACACGGATAAATGTTCCGAGACGACTTCGGAAATTGATAACACCTCGTTGGATTCTCATTCGAGTTTAGATACTGTAAAAGAATGTCCCTCGGGTTGTTCACGGGAAGGTTCAAATTGTGCCGAAGACACAATGGATTCTCGCGCGGCACGTTTGAAGCGTTTAGAAGAGCAAACTGAATGGTTGGTGAAAAAAATGAGCGCGACTAATCGCCGAGGCTCGGCATTGAACAACAGGCTTGAAGAACTTCACGAAACTTACGGTACAGTTCCTACGCCACCGACATTACCGGATGTTTTACCTACATTTAGGATTCCAACCGAATCTAATACCACCAACGACACAAATGTAAGATTGTTATTCCTGGAATTGTGAGCAATTCCTTGCTTCTCGGTCGTTTTTATGCCGCTTCTTGTGTAATTGCAAAAAACCAACTGCATCGTAACGTTGCTACTTCTAATGATTTCTGCATATTCTTTTTTTTCAGATTTTTGAAAATAACGACAACTCACCAACTTCTAATGACACATCTTGAAAATTATCTGCAAAATTATTATACATTATTTGTTATATTTTATTATCGAGCGTAGTTTTATTTAAGTCTTTATTGTTACGTGTTTGATAATTGATCGATGTTTGTAATATCTAGTTTATAATTTGTATTATTAAAAATTAAATATAAAGGCAACTTTTCGAAAGGTCTAATTGTTTTATTTTTAAATAAGTAACAATTTATTCGTAGTAATTTCTTTTAAAATGTACCTTTTCACATTTAATCATGCATACTTACAATTACACTAGAAATCAGTCATATGTATATTATTCACAATTGCATCAACACGTACTCGCACTAGTAATAAAATTCATACAAAATAATTTGCATAACAAAAACAGGTAGGTAGGTAGGTAGGTTTAAGTCTTGAGACTTAAGAATTAGAATCTACATATACATTGTTTCTTTCATCTTCGTTGTCTACGTGCTTATATAACTACGCGAATTAAAATATCTATCTACAATTTTAATATCTAATATTGGCCTTGCTTAGTAATCTTGAGGTTACCACTGTCATTTTTAAGGACCCTTGTCTTCTTTCTGCTTCTGTTTCTTTTTTTTTTTTTTTTTTCGAATACAAG
>JABFPN010006374.1:0-11659 GCA_022817305.1 Leptoteleia sp. ZL-2020 | reverse complement strand
TAAGAATCATTTCCAACAAATTGATATGTTTTACTAACTTAAGATAGTAATTTTTCAAGTTTTGCCAATATATAACCAGTTTACTAAGAATGTCAGTAAATTTTATAAATCTTTTCTCTCCGTGTAGATGGAATTAGGATATATACCTATAGATGGGTTATAGATGTGTACCTATAGATGGGATATAGATGTATACCTATAGATAGAATATAGATATATACCTATAGATGGGTTATAGATGTGTACCTATAGATGGGATATAGACTTATACCTATAGATGGGATATAGACTTATATCTATAGATAGGATATAGATGTATACCTATAGATCGGATATAGACCTATATCTATAGATGATGTATACTACGGCGAATCTTAGAACACTAGTAAGATCATAGTTTGAACAAAAGTCACACTCGAGCCACTTGTGGCAAACATTCTGGCACAAGTAACAAAACCTACAACTACGTTAAATAAAGTAGAAGACTGTGACCTTGGTCCAAATCCTAGCAGGTAAGCTGATAACGTGGCGCTGAAAATTTTCCACGCTGGACGACCGAAAGCACGAAAACGACGGGATCGCAAAAAGAAAAGGGGAAAGAAGGGAAGAAAAGAGGGAGGGAGAGAGAGGGGAAAAAAAGGGCCGACCACTTTGAGACGAGGGACGCGGAGTTTTTCGCAAGGAGTGATCCAACATGCGCACTAATCGTCCATCAGCACACAGTTGGATGAAATTTAACGATGCCGAGACAAGATCGCACCGCTTGCCAGGGAGTTACGCGCGCGGCCTCGGCCCCTCGAACACCCGAGAGCATTCCACCGTCTCGTTCGTCGGGCTCTCGGGTTTTCTCCGTCCCGTCGTTTCTCTTCTTTTCTTCCTCGCTGACATACGTGCTTAGCATTTACTCATGCGAGTAACGAGGTCTCCCGGAGTAACGTGGCAATAACGAGTGGCAGATAGTGCACGCAGCGTACGCAATTATACGTGTCTTACCGCCTTGACAATTAATCACGATTAATAGCGGACCGCGAGCACCGCGATTTATTCAATGTTTTACGCTCTAATGCGCCTACCCGGCGCAGCCCGTGAAAACGATGATCTGCCAACCTCAGCCGTCCAAGAAATATTGTATCACCGCGGTCGTTCTTTGTCCCATTTTGTCCATCTTTTATGCCAACGTCTTATTATTTCAATCGATCGCTCAACTGCCGCGCGTCAAAGGGGTCCCTACCTGTCGCAAAAAAGGACCAAAAAGAAAAAAAAAAAAAAAACAGAAAGAAGGAGAAGGGAAGGAAGAAAAAATTCCCTCATTTTGTACCCTCATTACATACCCCGCTTTATCGCGCCCGACTTGTTTGTTGCGACCACAAAAATGGATTGTCCAATCAACGATCAGAATGGCAATTTAGATCGCGCCGGTACGATCGATAAATCAGCGCAAATTTTTATGCGCCTGCGAGAAGAAAGAAAGAAAAAAATACGAGAAAAATGATAATAAATTGTCCCGGGGAATGTCTTGATTGTACGGACACGTCGCGCGCGATGTAAATGTAAATTTAACCATTAACAGCCAAGGAACAATCAGATAAATTCGATTCGATATTATTTTCGCCGATTTTTCTTCTCGTTTATCTTTTTTTTTTTTGGTTTAAGATTTGCATCAAATGTCAAAGTGCTGCTTATTGTTACTAGGTAAACATTTTGATAAGGGAGTAAAGATAAAGAATATCGGATTTTTACTAGAAAGTCTAGTATTTTTCACCATTCTTTTTGTTCACTTTCGATGATCACAAAATGAGACAGTATATGATCCAAAAATGGTCAATCTTTGATCACATGTAATCTCATTTTGTGATCTTCTAATGACAAATTTATTATGTCAAAGTTGATCATGTTTTGATCGTGTTTCGATCATGTTTTGATCATGTTTATTTTTATCCGGGACGAAATGACGTTCAGTTTTGCTTTACGCTTCGAAATCATTTACAACATTCTTAAGCGAGGCCGCATTGGGAGATGAAATTGTGGGCAAAAAAGCTGATTCGTCGCGTTTATAAAATATTTGTACAATAAAGAACGGAACAACTTCCCGTCGGTTTGTTAATTGATCGAGTTAAGCAAGTCACGTGTTACTTTAATGCAATTTCCAAAGACGGTCCGGTATCATAAACGCAAGAAGGCCCGTAACGTCGACCTGGAAGGAAGTTGTTGTAAAAACTGACATTGTCAAACGCAACAGTTAACTTTTGCCTTTCTTCTGCCCCTCCCCTTGTTGACCGTGGTGTCAGAAATATTTCACCCCGGGCCTTGACGGAGTGGTCGAATTGAAAGTTACCGGCTTTTATTCACAACTGCACACACATTTCCCCAAAATTAATGGCCCCGAGGTGCTTTATATTGACAGTTTCGGGTAGGTCGGGCATTGTGCACGTTTCCGCTATACGCGGGTATGGATGTGAATATACGCGTATTTACATGTCATTCTGCAAAAAAAAAGAGAAAAAAAGAAAAAGAAATGAAAAAGCAAGAGGGTTTCTTACAAAACTGAGAGAAAAAATTGAAATTTGGACAATGTTGCAAAAAGTACGATCAACAATTTTACAATGTGTTCATAAATTTGTAGAAATAAAGTATATATGGTTCATATACGGATAGATGTTTTGCCTTAATTCATATATCAATATCAATAATTAAATATATTGATATAATATATTTGTAATACATAAATACTAATAAACTACGTATAATATATAAAATATATATAATAATAAATAATAATAATAAATGATACGATGTAATTGATATAATATTCTAGCCATGTATGGTTTCATTAATTTCCCTATATTGACCTGATATGTAGTCAATAGTTTCATTTGTATTAGGGTTAAAGAAATACTAGTCTAGTAAATCGAGTCTAGTAAAATATGCTGAAAACCTAATATAAGATGCTAGAAATTGAACAATGTTAACTAGATTTCCAATATATGTTACTAGACTCGAATAGTATTTCGTATATTTAGACAAGTATACCCAGAAAGTCTAGAAGGTTTGCAATCCTTTTTTCTCAATATAGTAAAATTTACCATAAACACAATAAATTCCCTACTAATTTACAGTAAATGTCTCATTCTTAACGACTAATTCTAGCTGGCCGAAAGAAGCAGTAAATTTTGTTGCCCGTAGCACTTTAAAATAATAGACGGTTGATGAGTGTATCGGTTATAGTTGTGAAAAAAACATTGATTAATTAATTAACGTGAAATTGGGAGAGAAAATCACAAAAGATGGAGCAATAAAAGCAACGCGCATATTAATTACGACGTTACAACGCCAAGTTATAGCTGTCGCCGAGCAGTGGCCTTTCTTTATTCTTGTTAGCAAAATGATATTCATTAAAATTAATATTTCGAAAGGCGCCTCTTTAATTTGACGAACGAAAAGAATGCAAAGGAGTATAAAACGAAACGGCGAGCGCATAAGAAACAAATAATTATTTCCCATAAACCTCGGCGAGTTCATCATTCGGTTTTCATTAATTTCCATTTAAAGTCGCATACTTTAAAATTGTAATTGCAAAACGTTTGAACTTGTTAAGGGGATACCAAGGTACGATTTTGAGTTCGTCATACGTGCTTGGGATTTAAGCAAAAAGTTAACTACAATATATGGCGAATAATGTCAATTAATACTTAACGATTGTGAAGCCGAGAATGAAAAATTCGACGGAATTAATAAATATTTATATCTGAGCCAACTGTATAGATCGTAAAAAAAAAGTGGAAGAATCATTAACAAGATCGTGATATTTTTTATTTTAAGCTTCTACCAAGAATACTGTAGATGCAATGAAAAAAACAACAAAAAATTCCTGTCTTAAAAAGGAAAGCTCAACGTGAAGTTGCAGTTATTAGATAAAATGCGCACGCACACGCGCCAAATATGAATGTTAAGTGAGAATGAATCGAATTTCAAGCAAAAATTAACTCCATTTTAATATTACTATACTTTTTTTTTATTAAAATTTTATATATAGTATGTCAATGATACTTTTCTATACTATTATAGTAAAATTTTATATATAGTATGACAATATATATAATCTCCATAATTCCAGGAAACTTTACAAAATATCATGAAATTGAATTTTCAAGTTTCTAATTTTAATATTTAAACGAAATAATTTCGATGACATTTGAATTTAATTACAACCGCCTTGAAATTTGTTTGCCATTTATGGCCATTTAGGGGGGGCCCTCAGTGGCGCGCGCCAAGGTGGTCCCGCCCTAGCCTTCGAGGTTGACTTCTCAATGGAAAACGATGCATCCTTGTGCATCCCTGTTTGGGTGATGTATGCGTGCAGATGTGTTTATTTGTGTCACTGGTGTTACGAATAATGCGGTGCAGGCGCGGTGCAACGAATGACGGAAATCTTCCGGACCCCCGCCGTTTACTTCGCTCATTCGTTTAGGTCCGTGGAAATTCGCCACGCTATTTTGACACGCCACCTTCCATACCGTGAACACTATTTGGGTCGCACTTTCGTCCTCGAGATTTGTCACCAATCGTTTTTACTCTAATTGGTTATTCATTGATGTCTTAAGCAATGGACGGCGTGGACCATTTGTGGTCTACTATATTATGCAGATATTCAAATTTGAGGATTTGTTTCCAAAATATTATTGTAGGGGGAAATAGAAGCATTCCTTTCGAATCTATCAAAATTAAAAGTATTCAAACATTCTTTTATCGAAAGTATTCCATTTGTTATATAATAAAAAAATAAAGTAAGATGGAGTTATAAATAATCTAGTTATATTAAATGCTTTAATAAAAAGTAAAACATGTATGAACCATATATGTTTCGTTTTTACTAGGGTACTGTCATATTGGAAACCTGTGTGAATTATTTTTGCAATTCTTCCTATTAAGATGCGAAATTAATATTGTTATAAATTTATCAGTCGTTCGCCTATGTCGTGGAACGATTAGCTTTCTTTTACGTCGAGGAAAGTGATACAAATTTTTAATTTAATATTGCAATTAATAAAGGTACACATTTCGCAAACTAAAACAACGTCTATTGGCAGTAATAAATATTAATGACGGCCATAATTTTTCAATCGCACATCAATAATCGGCGAAAGTATTTGATTAATCTAAAACGAATATTAAGTGGCTGCGTCATTATTCATGCGGACCAGAGTCTAAAAAAATGTGGGCGCCGTCTTCTGCCTATTAATCTTTAATCTCATTAACAAAACCGAACAATTATTATTAATAATAACGTAAAGCAAAGTGTGCCATTACTTTTTAATGAAATTAACTTTACGGGACACGTTGTTTTTTTAATTGACAACATAATAACCGAGGCATGTTCTCTGTAAGATCGAATTTAATCCCGAGATTAGATGATTTCAACAACAAAAAATTGATGTTATTATTATCGAGGGTAACAGGCGTAGAAAGTGTACGAGCATTTGTCACTGTGGTCGCAACAACAACTCACACTACTCCAAGATTATTTTTGCTCGTATACGTTGGACACACCCACGCCACTCCCACCCAATGCGCTTCGGACCTTCCCCCTTTCTTTATCTTTTTATAAACTTTCTTAACCATTTGTCAAGGAACTTTCTTGTTCGCGAATTGATCGGACTTTTGCTAACTGTTGACAGAATTATTTTTGAACAAAAATATGACTCGCTGACACCAATATATTTCTTTTTTTTGGGGGGGAGTTTTGGTTTTACTTTTTGTCATCTTTTTTTTTGTTTGTTTGTTTGTCGTAGTTACATTTCAGTTGAATTGAATTTAAAAAAAGACTCACGCGTTGGTCGACGCATTTTTGTCCTTTTATTATATGAAAAAGTTAATTGTGCAGTAAAAATGTCACTTTGGAAAAGTCAATTTTTACGTAATCCTAAATCAAGCGGCCATAAATCTTGGAAAACTTTTCCCAGAACTCTTTTTAAGGGAGATGTATGTGAAAATATGATTTGACCGTCGAAAGGTTCCATTTTTTAAACATTAAAATATCATTTTATGATTGTAAAATATAAAATTGCCGTCACGAAATGTTGACCGATTTCTGATCGTAAATTGGGCAATATCTTCGGAGTTGTTGGAAATATGAAATTATTAAAATACGAATGGCGTTGGTGTAAATTTAAAATCGTTAACAATGGGTTTTTCATTGATGATCTGAAAATTTCGAAAGTTAATTGCAGCGGAGAGGTAAATGACCTTCACGACTGGTACCTGTATCTAATATTTTAGTTGCCACTGAATTTACGATCGAACAAAAAGCAGCAGGCAATAAAGGTGACAAAATATTGGCATCGAACATATTTACGACGAGTCATATTTCAGCAAAACCCCCAGTCTTGTTCTGCAAACTTCGCACACTTTTATGTGTCAAAAAGATAACTTACGAATTGCGAACTCACGTCGTTATTTTGTTCAACAAAAATCGTCACTTCGCGATTTATAAAATTCGCGATACTTTGTGGTGATCTTTAATTGCTAAATACCATCAAATCAATGTTAAATTTATCATTTTTTAACAATATATGTTGTAACAATTTCATATAAGAAAACTAAAGATTCATATATGGACATATATGTTTTTTCTTCGTCCATATATGCCCATACATGACTGTACATAGTCGATATTTGTGACAATAATTGAAATAATATTCTAGCCACATATGCTTCCAATAATTTCCTTATGTTGATATCAAATATTCCCATATATCAACCATATATGACCATATATATTTAATTTTGACTTGGGATTTTTCAGGGTATATTTGTAGCGTGAAATTGAAATTTAATAAACTGTTTCTCTTGTAACCTACATCCATAAATTAAACTAAAATGATCCGATGCATTTCTCCAATTCATTAAAGGAAACTAATTGCAATTTTACCTCGAACTGTGCTTATGTTTGTGTGCCAGGTAGGTGTTACGTATTATAAATTATAGAAAATCGAACGAATCTATTACTGTCCAACGTTATCGATGGTAATTAATTAATTTGAATCGATCATTGCATCCGGAATGGACTGAAAAATGCGAACTTGATTTTGCTTCGTGACAAATCTGAACCCCAAAATGCAACAATTGTGAAAGAAACGTTACCGTTATTTGGCATGAGAACTTTTTCCTCGCTCGTTTTATTCACCTGACATTGCCCCATTCGACTGCCATTTGTTTCGATCGATACAAAAGGGATTATTAAAATGGCACTTCACAAATTACGAGGAAGCAAAAAATTGGGTGAATTCGTGGAAGAAATATTGATTTCTATAAACGTGGCATGCATTTATTGCCCGAAAAATGGGAAAAGGTTATAGCAGCGGATGACAAATACTTTGCCTCATAGAGAACGTGCCGTTAGTATTTAATAAAATTATTTTTATGAACCAAAAAACCTCCCGATACATTCTGTATATACCAAACTGATATACTGAACAAATTAGAAATCTTTTCTTCTCACAAACACAAACAGTAGAATTAACAAGGTACTGAAAATTGAGACGTTTTCAAAAAGCAAAATTTAAACTAAAACTTTGTTCTCTTTTTGTATTTATATTCATTTTTATATCCTTCGGATTTAAATGAACAATATTATTGTTTTTCTTCCATTAATTAGACCTTCCAATTATTTCCCAATATTATTCTTTCTTATTTATTTTTTTTTTAAAAAAAATTCATTCTTAAATCTCACAGAATTAACTAACATCACCTTTAAGCGACAGAAATATGAACTTCCTATAAATTGTTAGACTCAACATAAATCCCTGTCTTTATTTAATTCAATTTCACCACGAAGAAATAAGGAGGGGGGGGGGGGAAGGTGAAGAAGGGAAGAAAGAAACCAAAAAAAAAAGGGAGTCGAAAAAGGATTAAAAAGCCCGCCAATTTCTATTCCCCGAATAAAGCGGACGCGCGGGGCTCGCCATTAGCGGCAAATCCGTGCGAGCGACCAATTAAAGGCCGTCGCGAAGAATTCGCGCGGCCCCGTTTGCGCGAACCCCGGCGTCGCGCTCGCTCCCGAGTGGTCGCGGGAGCGTGCGCGCGCGCGCAACGAACTGCGAAACCGGGCGGTAAATAAAAGAAAAACGTGTTAATTAGTTTAAAGACAGTTTACGGCGCCGCGGTGCGATAACTTTTCGGAGTTAATCTAGTAGGATGCGCGCGCGCGACAGATCAGCTCGTGGCGTGCACGAGCGGACTCGTCGTCGATGGCTGCTCTGACAATCTATGGAGATATCCGAGATGTTACGAGCCCGGCGAACCGTAAACGGACGATTTTACGAATGTTAACTCCGCAAACGAGCGCGGTCCGGTTCCGCTGAGAATCGACGCCTCTCGTTCCTTTATTTATTTTACATTTGTTTCACTTTAACTTCGTCCTTCCCCCTCCCAACCCCCACCCATTCTTCGCTCTTCCCCCCCCCCCATCCCTTCACGGCCTTCTTGGTCTTCTTTTTTATCTTCGCTGGTGCGCGTCAAACGACGTTAAGCCGTACGGGACATTTAGCGGTGTAATTCTTTAATTGCCGTGTCTAATTGGCTCCGAGTGGCGCCACGTGGACGATCGTTGGCCCGATCGCACCGGACGTAAATAACTCGGATATCCTTTAATAATGCCGGGGGCTGATAACGCGGGAAAAGCCGGCTCAACGATGACGGACGAATGTCGCCAAGAAATTGTCATTGGTTGGATGAAATTTGATAACGCTCGTAAGGACCGAGGATGGCTGCCTGGGTATTTTTATGCGCCAGCCTCACGGACATTGTAACTTGATTGTTATTTACGATGGAATCCCGCGGCCAGTTGGGGGTGGGGGGATGGGGATTGTTTATTTTCATTTGTGGACTCGCATTTGCGCGAACCGACCAAGTTATTGGTCGGCTTTGTGCAGGTGTAAAATACATATTTCCGTGCGCTCGGGTGCGATTCATTAAAAAAAAAAAAACGAAATTTCATTCACGAAAATTGGCCACTTGCCGAACTTGCAGGGAACGTTTTATGCGATAATAAAATTGTGTTTCGAGAAAAGGGGAAAGTAAGATTACGATTGAATTTAGGGGAATTTGAGTAATTGGACTAATTTAGACAATTTTATTAAAGTATTGCGTGGGGTGAAATGTTTGGTTGTAAAAAAAAATAAAATTTGATCCTTATTTAGTTGACAAAATTTTTTAGTCGTAAATAACCAAATACCAAATAGTAAAAATGAAACATATATGGACCATATATCGACAATTTCGTATAAGGAAATAAAAATATCATATGTGGACCGTATGGTTGATATATGGTAATAACTGATTATATTACAGTATCAATTATTGCCATATATCAATCATATATGGACCATGTACGGATTAAGAAGAAACATATGCCCATGAAAAAAAATTATATAGATGGCATATATGTTGACATATGTTGACATATATGGCAACCTATACAATTTTTTTCCATAGGTATGTCTATAAATGAATTTTTTATTTTCTTATATGAAATTGTTAAAACATATATGGGCCATATATGTTTCACTTTTACCAGAGAACGGTTCGAGAAAACGGTTTGGGTTTATTGTGGACTTACAAGCGGCGGAGAATAATTCGTAAATGGCTGATCGTTAAGATGGGAATAATTCGAACAAAACTACATTCTGGTGAACCCATTAAGTTTAAGTGCGCGCATAAAAGCATTTAAAAATAGATCATTTTTGCCCGACCTAAGCCCGGCAGAAAACATAATCCCGTCAACAAAAATGATATATGTATTGATAATACAAAACAAGCGGTTTGTTGTGATTTTATTGGTATCATTTGAAATATATTGGCGCGGCGCGTATTAAAATTCCACGGGCGTCGAGAATGCATCATAATGCCGGGGCATAATGCAAGCGATATTCTTGGGCTGTCAGCACTGCACGAAGAGCTCGCTGATTCGCTCGGGAGTGTGGGTGATGACTAATAGATTTTCAGGCGACGTTCATCCATCTCGTATTTCGAAGCAACGATATAAATCGATCTGCCGAGCAATCATTCATGCAAAAAGAACGATTCCGTTAAACAATTTCAAATGAAAATCACCACGCTCTGACGTTTCGGTCCATCGCGCAACATTAAACAAATTTTCTGTTTCTTCTAAAGGATACATTTGCTAATTATTCATTCTCCATAAACACACGATTATATTCATTTCAGATTAAATATCATTGTCAAACATTAATATAATAATTCATTTCATTTAAATTTTTATTAAAAAGAAATTTCTTGATTTATTGAAATATTAAATTTAAATATGAGCTTGGTTTTTTTTTAACTAGAATCTTTAGTTTTTGGAAATTAAATTTTGTTATTTATCATATTTTGCTAGTATATGGGTATTTCAAATTTTAGTATATTGTGTATTTGCCATCTTTTTTTTAATGAATTTTAGAATATTTTTAATTTAGTAATATAAGCCGTTTTATGTTCAGGCTAATAATATGAAGGTCTCTTTATAATATAAAGTAATCATAATGAAAAAACATTAATGCTTTCAAATAAGCAAATTAATGTATCACTGCGACATTCCTCCTTTTCGAATAAATTTAAATTTTCTCTTGATCGTGAATGCAAGCAAATGATCTCATCTACCTAATTAGTTCACAACGTGAGACTAATTTTAATGAAGAGAACGCCCTTATATTTTATTAGTTAATTATACGAGAAAAAAAAGACCCCATAAAAATACCTTTTAACGCAATTTTATAGACTTTATTAAAAAAAATTTGTACGAATTATTTATGGAGCTGAACAACGTGGATTATTTAAACGCGGAAAACTTATAATAGGAAGCAATATAATTACCGTTTTAATTGTAATTCATAATTAAAGAAATTGACCACGTTGACTTTTCAAACCGATTAAATCACAAGAAAATTAGACAAACTGATTTCTACACTGAGAATGAGAAAAAAGTTGGGATAATAATTATTGTAATGTATCTAAAACTGGGGACAAATGACATCTTGTTACGTTTAATGTACAGTCTAAAAGATTCTGAAAATTATACAAGTTATTACACTGAGAGAAATAGATTATTAAACATATTTTTTCCTATCAGATGTTTGTAATCTGAATGTATAAGGCAGTGATTATGAAAGGATTATCACTGATTGGACAATTAAAATGAAATTTAAAAAGTATATCCAAACGCTGAGAAAAATATGACAGAAGAAATTACTGTTTTTATCTGTGTTTTAGATGTATATCCATTTTTTAATAAAATTTATGTATGAAAAATTGTAATGTTTACTGAAAGACGGATACACTGAAAAAAATATTCGGATTACAATTAACTCCACCGTGGAGTTAAAATATATTCAGTAACGTCAAGTGAGATTAGTTTGATCGGAATGAATGTAATAGGTAGAATCTACTCCATATTGGATTTGCCATCAATTATTAGAATTAACTGAAAAAGCGATTCAAACAAGTATTCGTGGAGTTTTAATTTACTCCGCGAGATACTTGATTTACACTATGTCTTGAAAATACATTCAAATACGTTAGTTGGTGAACATAACTGAAAATGTGATTGAAACAAATATTCGTGGAGTTCATTTTACTCCGCGAATTAATATATAAAATCATA
>JABFPN010006373.1:0-11663 GCA_022817305.1 Leptoteleia sp. ZL-2020 | reverse complement strand
CTTGGCAGGATTATTAACCAGTACTGTCTTGTTATTGGCTGCCAGGTCTGGCCCAGCGTTATCACTCCAGTACAGATTCTGTACTGGCACTGTACTGGCATGCGAATATTGCCAGTACTGGCCACTCTGCCACCAGTATTCTACCTTTTCTGGGCCGTTAGAACATTTCCTATTGGGTATATACGCGTACATGAGTGTTGTCATAATTATAATAATGTAATAACCAAGAATCCCGGTGTATCTAAATGAAATAGAATTAATTTAGTATAATATTTTTTCACCTTGCAAACAAGATTTGGTTGACATAATTCGGTAGTTGTTGTACTCGCATCCCCCCCCCCTCCCCGAATAATGTCCACGGCCGAATGCACGCCGGTACATCTCGAAACTCAATCACGAAAGTCACTTATTCGCTCGCGCGACAATTCCATTACCGGGCTGGATCGAGCTTGGAGGAGGCCGCACAAACCACACCTGCCTCGGTTACCATCCGAGACGATGTGTGGAGAAAATGAATCGAACCCACTATATGTATATATATTACAAAGATGCGAAGCTTCTATTAACGTCTCGCGCGGCGTAATATATCGTACGGCAAGCGCCACAACCACCTTGGCTAATAAGCGCGATACCGTGGAACCCTCGCCGCGTGCATTACGCTTAATCTTGTCATACGGCGATTGTTAATTTTACATTCAAACAAACGAGTGCGCTCATTGTTTGATAATTAACGGATAATTACGTGAATTGAGTTAATAATGCGATAAAGGTAAATGTATGCGCGACGCAAACATCGCGTGCCGAATGCAGTTTATGGCGTTAACACTTTGTCTGTCGTTTGTTTTACGACACAATCCGCGTTTTCGTAGAATAATGAGCGCCGGGGCTGATCTGCGCGGAAAGATTGCCAACTGGTTCCAATTTCTTTTTCTTTTGCGCCGGATTGATTTTCAAAATTCAATACCGCCGAATGACAGTCATTTCGTTTCGATTCAATTTCAATGATTTGATTTCAAGTTTCTCGCGAATGAAAAATTTCCGCAGACGTTACTTCTAATGCGACTTTTTGGCGCTTTTAAACGCTGGTTCGTGTGAGATTTTGTGCTTTATAATTTTAATTGCGTTTGCACAAAATTTGTAATTTTATTGGTAATGTTAATTATTGTTAAAATTAGAGGGAATGACTTCGTGATTTCAGCTCATCATTTTTAATATGGTTCAATGACATCGAATAGATTGATTTCCAATAATGTTTATGACCGCGCATTATAATTCTTGCATAGTCCAGTGACGTCGCCGATAATACCTCAACATCAATATATTGTAATTTTGTACATTTTGTAACAATATTTTTCGACCTGCTAGATATTGCAATAATCACTAAAAGGTTATAATAAAAGATATAACAATAATAACTGTTATTTTGCAAAAAAAGGTAAATTTTATTGATCTTACTCGGGAAAATATAAATAATTAGTAACTTATTTTAACAACCTTAATAAAAATATATAATACACATATAAATTGACATCTTTGAATTTGTATGAAATAAAACTCTGTTCATTTATATGATACAAGATATATAATAAAATATATTTAATAAGAAAATGTCAAATATGATAAATAATAATATTATTAGTTGAAATATAAGTTGACTTTAAATTCTCCAAAATTATAATTAATAAATTTATTTAACTGAAATCACCACGAATGGTAAAATAAAGTTACTTATTTAACATTAACAAATGAGTCAGATCAGTGCCAACGAAGAAACATATATAAACTGCCATGAAAATTACACAAGGAAATCTTGAATTTTGCTTTTACAATAAATTATTAGTATGATTTTACGGTATTAATTTTCCTTTGTTCAGCGATGTTAATGTACATCAAAGTAAAAGTAAAAAGCTGCTACACGTTATATTAAATTTCAATCGCAAATCTCACACTAAACAGAAAGGTGAAAAACGCTCCCTCATCCTCCGTAAGCGAGCGTGCGGTTATTTCAGACCGTGGTCAGTCTTGCGGATATGAAGCTTTGAACAGAAAAGGAGGGCAACGAACCAACAGAGGAATGAACCGACATCGACGACCACGCTTATGCACACATCACGACGACATGCGTAAATAGTGCAAGTTCGACAGCGGTCCCCTTCGCGATTTTCATCAACATCGAGCCATTTCAATATTTTGGTAATTCAACCCTCATTCAACCTAACATAAACGATATTTGAGCGCTGTAAGAGAAAACTTTATTATCCACAACTAATTACCGCAGTGTAATTATATTATTATTACAAGTGGCTGGGAAGGGAATGAAGTTATAAATGCTTCGAACTGGAGTTTATTTATTATTACACTGTTGATAAGCGCTCTTATATTTTGTGATAAATACGAAGCGAAAAACAACAAAGATAATTGCGGATATTAAAAGGCGAAAAGATAATATAATATATATTGCGACATGAACGGTTCAATTGTTAAAAGACACGAGTTGTATGGGGTAGATTGCAAAGTGATTTTGTTCTGGAATCAATATTTCAATTTATAGAAAAGCACAGAAAAAAGTGTAGGGTGTATAACTGAAATCGTTTGATTAAAAACATTTAGTTAAAAGAATTAAACTTTTTGATCCAGTGATATGTATTTTTAGTTATAATAATTGAAAAACATATTTGGACCAACAAATGGAAGAAACATATTTAGTTATTTCAAAAAGCAATTTTGGTCAGTTAAAAAAGATACAAATTATTAAATTGATAACTATTAGTCGGATAAACAGTTGCTAAATGATTTATATTTGAAAACTTTGAATATTTACAAATGGAAATTCACTTGAGGCATTACTTATAAAGTCATTTGTTTTTTATCTGAAGCGCAGAGTGCAACGTTCTGAGTCACTACGAAAAGTTGGGAAGATAGTACGCTCGGATGAGGGAGACTAAGGATGAGCTGGCACTCGTCCAATAGCTTTTCGACTGAATCAGCCGACCTTTACATTCACTTTGCCTTTTTGCTGTAATGATGAGAAAGCATATACGTTATCGGGAAACAATTCAATTATTATTGAATGTCAAAGGAAGAGTAATTATGAAACACGAACATTAAGTATCGTGTACACAGTCAGATTTATGCTTCTTCCATTTGGACAGTGAAATTTTACTAATTATGAGCTAAACGCACAATTTCTACCAAAGGGTACAGTATTTAAACGATAACACAATGCTATTAAATATATTACCCGTATAACACTAATTGTTAAATTGATCGAAGACTAATTAAATATATAAAAAATTTTAATTTCACTTTCTTATTAATTTCTACGAACAATTGTTTCATTAAAATGCGCCATCACATTGATTGGAGTAATATAAAAAGAGAACGATCGTTGGTGAAGTGAAAACAAAAAAACGCGCGGACTACAAATCGATAGGATGAAATTAAACTGTAAAAAGAAACATCTTAATACGAATGAAACACGGGGAATTCCAGTTGGGAATTGAAAACAATTCTTCGGCTCCAATTGCGCGCCATCAAAAAGTAATATTGATACGTTATAAAAACATCCGGGGGTGCGCACAAATGAAATCCTCGGTCGTCAGTTAAACGAGGCCGGCTGATCGTTTTGGTAACAAAGGTATATTGTCGATACGGGTATTACTAGAAGCGAAAACGGCCGCAAGGTGATTGGAAAACTGATGACTGTTGGCTGATGACTGGCGCCCTGCCAGACCGGGCCCGCCGCTACACGTCGTCGCGATACCGCGCGTTGAATTGAGTGACAAACAAAGCGTTGCGCGTCGCGAATTGTGCGCGCGCCACGTCAAACGGAGGATCAGGCGCGCCAGATAAGACGCAACTGGGTCGAGCAAAACGCCGGTTAATTATGTTCGGTAATCGAAACTGCGCGGGAAAAGCTACGACTCGCCGTTTCGTTTGGTTTAAATTTAATGAAAAGGACGAGACGCTTCGCAATTCGCGTGAAATTAATTAAGTTTAACGTTCGCCCGGGGAAATAGCCCGTCTTCTTGTCGTTTTTGTGACGCACTTTCCGCCCGGAGGTCGCGGCAATTAAACGCGCCTGTTTAGCGTTCTTTAATTTGTAATTAAAAGTTTCCGACCAAAGCCAACGACGGCCCTCGAATTGAGTTTGCCGAAAAGTGACGAAATTGACATAAAGCCCCGATGTATAATTATATAAGACACACGGTAACCGTGGAGTCCGCCAAGTTAGAGACATCAAACGCACCGCAGTAGTTTGCGACCACTCTGCAGTCCGCCAAGTGGTTCGAGCGCCCGTGCGGTCAGACGCGATGTTGCCGCTCCGTCAAATAAAGAAGTCCTTTGATAAAATGCACCTGGACAACTTGATTGTTGGGCAACGTTGAATTATTATTTTAATTATTTAATGAGCGAAAGTGTAATTATAACGAAACATTCAGAAAAATTGACGAAAAATTTTTTGGAAAGGTTATTCTGGGATGTTAGGTCCTCTCGACGTAACTTTTTACGCTGATTCGAATGGTATAGGTAACTAGTGAATTCATTTTTATAAGATTTTCACCTATTTTTGAGCAAAAGTGTAATTATAACGAAACATTCAGAAAACTTGTTTATAGAAGTAGTAAAAAAAAAAAAACGACAGATTCTTATATTTAAACGACAGGTGCAATATGCACCTGGTTAGATCAGTTGTGGAGGATAATTCAAGGCAACTTTTTTTACAACGACTTTGGGATGCGGGCATTTTTTACAACTGCAAGTATTTTCAGTATGCGTAATATATATGCATTGTGTACTCTTATCATACATATATTTAACCAATTTATATACATAAGGAAGCATCCGAAACTTTAACCACGAATACGTGAGCAAAATTTCTTTAAAGGATGCGAATAGCAAAGCGATTTATTAAATTTTTCCTTCAACTTATCAGTTTGCATTTAAATTTATCCAAATTTATTGCAACCTATCCAACAGAATAAATAAACGGTAACTACGTAATTGGTATAAAAGTAAATAGTTAAAAGTAAATAGATAGTAATTTTTTTTGGCATTAAGAAATGGTTATTTCAGAAATAAGAATTTCTATAAGTGTTTATATATTTTTAATTTGTATATTTATTGATAAATTGAAGGACAAAACAAAGTGCCAATAAAAATCAAATATATTGCAAAAATAATATATCGGAACATACATGTTTCAGTTCGTAACTTCAGTTTTATATCAAATACCGAGATTTCATAATAATATTTATGATTATCTATAGTTATTCTATTTCCATAGTTATTCTATTCATTGAAAACTGAATACATTACCAGTTTTTGCAAATTTCCTTTTCATTCAAAACATCACGTTACCCCAACAGACAATTTATTTCAGAACACTTTCATCTTTGTCCAAAGCAAACCTCCATTTTTGCTCTCGAAATAGCGCGCAGCAAAAAGGTTCACTTTAACAAAGACAACGTCTAAAAGTCAGCATATTTTTAATAACGAAAACAAAAGGAAAAAGGAGTTTGCTTTCGCCGGTTACGCGAGCCCTTAATTTCAAGTCCTTAAATTTGTAAGGACGAGGCATTTTTATCAGAAATGTCAAAGCGCGGTGTTTGCGGTGCGATTGTGTTAACGGTGTTTCTCCACTGAGGGAAGCAGTAAACTTAAGGAGCGAGGCAATATACGCAGGAGCAGGTAAACGTCTGAAAGCCGTAGTTAATTAGTTTGCACTGGGCAACAATCTGGAAGGTGGTTTATCTCTTGCCAACCACTTGCCGGCAACGTACGAAGCTGCTCCGAGACAACGCCTTGGCCGTGACTTCCGCTTCCGTTTGCGCCCTCCAACCGGGCGCATACCACGCCACCGAACCGCGCTGCTTATTACATTCAACAGTTACACATTGCAAAACCAGAAACTCCTATCAACGCCTCGCCGCGTTTCCCTTCCTATCCGCAAACGTACTTTCATTTGTTCGACTTGCTTTTTTCATCCATACACTCGCGTTTCAAATGAACAAAATCGCTTTCATTTTTTACTCAAACTGAACGTAAACGCGGCGGACGGAACTTCGCTTCCAAACTTCGCCAAAGTATCAAACCGTGAAATTAAACCGTGGATGCAATAAAAAGATAAATATACTGATTAAAACTTCCGAATGGGATAACGCGTTATTTCTTATTATTTTTCTTTTTCGCCGACAGAACTATAACGTGCACGATTGGCGGTCTGGTAAAATAATTATAATTATGCGATACACTTTTTTTAGAGCTATTGAAGTGAAAATATACACAGTTTTTGATTCAAAACAACAAATTATTAATTTAATGATGTTTATTATTGACTGTAATCACAAATGCTGCTGTGTGTCGGTCGATTAAAACAAATTGACTTATCAGATGTACATTAGCAAGGTCAATAATGCACGTTTAATATAAATTGACTTACATGCAGATCGATTAACATTTCAGGTAATTCAATTACGATACATAATTAAGTAAAATGTTTTTTAATGCAATGAAAGTCTATTATTATTTTTTTAAGATATTAATTATTATAACATGGAGTGCTACAGATTGGATCTGTGGAGATTATTTATACACATAATAAAGTTGATTTTTTTCTTCATTTTGAATTAAATTCATAAATAAGAGCTTGATATTTTTGGGTACACAAGTTCAACGAGCCTCCTTTTCACCTTGCTTATACGTGCCTTTGCCAAATGTCTTTACGACTTTAGGACTAATTTAAACAAGCTCTTAACGACCCTCCTCGTCTCGCGAGTGCCAAAACTTTTCCAAGTAGCCTACGCCCAAAATTTTCTTATCTCTCTTATTGTCCGCGACATCTTTTCCCTCGTTAATATACGTCAACCGGTCGCACGCTCGAGTTTCATTTGTACAGTTCTTGTGGCATCAGTAATATTTCACGATCTTACTAGCTGACAATTTAATTAATTATGAGTGGTAAAAATCGTCTATTAGTATTCTTTTTTTTTTTTTTTAATTACAGCTTAATAAAGGCAATACTTATTTATTATACTTAATGAAACAGTGGGAGATAAAATTATAGATATAAAAGTAATAATTTTATCTGGTTTAAATTTTCTTTAAAGTGTTAGCATATTTGATATATCTATTTTCTTGCTGCCTGAGAAAAATTTCAATTCGTTAAATCAATATCAAAACGGAGCATTATTTAAATTATACATTTATATTAAATGTTACTTAATTTACTCTCAAACGAATGTTTAATGCGACGTTACTCAATATTGAGATAATCCAAAAACCATGTTCAGTTATTCAATCAAATATCAATTCGATAACTTGCTCCGCGCAAATTAAATATTAACTTCACACTCTGGGACCACATCTCATTAGAGTGTAACGTGCCGTTACTCCGATTTATACCGTGGATGTGTAATTATATACGTATACTTCGCGTATATGTTCATACTTATACATCGATGCGTACACAAATATTTGAATGAAAGTGAATCTCCTCGTTTCAAACTGACTTCAGGCGGTACCTTTATATCTTTGCTCCGGCAGCAAGAGCAATAACCGAAGCAAAGTTTCGCTATTCGCTAACGAGTAACATGACATGAACAGAGGGTAAACTGTTAGGATTAATTACTTCGCGGGGCAAGCATTACACTTGCCATAATGTTGTTAATTATAACGAAAAGTGCCGGCTCTCTTTGAAAAAGAATGGAAAATTTGCAAGAACCCGCGATAAAACGCAAATTATTCTGCTTTACACCTGCATTATGCACGTTAATTTTTTTTTCACCTTCTGCCTCTCAAAGTGACGCCTAATTTTATCTTTTGTTTTACAGATCTCCCGCAGGATGTTAAATCCTCTTCCCGGCGGCCCGGTAAGTTTGTCATATCATAACGCTTCCTTCCAAGTAAACTCTGAATTTGAATTATAACCATTGTTTTACTTATAAAAGTTATTGAATGTTTTACGTGCGGGGATAATAAAACGTTCGCGTTGTATTACCATACATTTGGACATTAAAAGTTGAAAATAAGTAAACTTTTTATTACCTATTAAATTAAAAGCAATTGTAAAAGCAAACATAATTGAATACGACAACCAAAATTTGAAACTTTGAAAATATCTGCGATAATTATATAATTAATTTATTAATTTCAAAGATTATATTATGATAATTGAAATTATATATGACAATGAGCAATGACGCTTGTTTTATTATATAATCAATTAATAAAAGCCATTAAAATGTATTATAATTTCCATCTCCGTATTATATTTTGAAATAATACAGCGTATTAAACGAGATGAAATAAACAAATTTAATGACTGCGCGGAGAGAACAGATTAATAAAAGTTACTGACATTGTTTGTAAACTAGTTATATACTCGCAAAAATTGAAAAATTACTATCTTAAGTTAGGAAAACGTTTCAATTTGTTGACAACTATTCTTAGAATACTGACATTATATTTTAAAATACTGGTACTTTTTGCCAACTTGAGATAGTAAATTAAATTATTGCAACTATATTACCACTTTGCTAACAATGTTAGTAATTTTTATTAATATTTTCTCTCCGGATTCAGTAAGAAGCAACGGAATTAACATATTAGTTAAGTATTAAAGTAAAGTATTCGAATGAATGTATGCAAAAGATAACAGTGAAATTGGAAACATTATACATACGATTGGAATGTAAAATTATGCACTGAATACGAAGAAAATTGATCTCGCGAAGTACATTTAATCGAATTGATTCGAGCTTATCGAATTATTAAGCAATTATTGAAACCCCCCCTCCTGTTTCCGGTGACAAAAATTGATCCAATTTTTGTTCAGTCGCAGATAACAGTCCGCGTTTTTTAATACTGTCCTGCGCATTATTCCGCGTACGTTATCCAGAGCTACGAACTTCTTATCCCATCGAATCTTGTCCCCGTACAGAATAATTGCGCCCCTTAATTCCTATTTTCCCTTCTTTTATAATCGTCCCCGTGGCACTCGAGGCTCGTCATCCGAGACACTGTCTTTGAAGCTTAAACTTGACAAATTCAATAATTAATCTCAAGAGGTCTTACTCCGGATTCTCGATTAACTCAAATCATCAATCTTTTTATCCGTAGGAATTACCCGCGTACAAATTTTATACATTTTGTTCGCGCATTAACGTTTTCTCTGCTACTTTGCGAGATCGAATTTACATTCTGCTAAAAGCGAATGTTCTTCCGTGTAAATTGCTGTTAGATCGTGGAGCCCAAAGAGATAAGTGAAAATGAACCACGTCAAATTTTAATCCGTCTTGTAAAACTTGGTAATCTCAAACAAAGCGTACAATTAAAAGGTGTATCATGCTCTTTAAAAGCTTTATTCAAATATGAGCCCGAATTTAAATAGAATCGCATCGTAGAATCAATGAGAAAAAATTAAGTATTGGGTTACAAAGATGGCAATCTCATCTGTAGGAATCAACCTTTAATAGGTGATATCTTTTAATGTTCAATATTATAACATCAGAAGTTTAAAAGTAATAAAGTATCACTTTAATTGGTTTTTGTTTACATTTTTTTTTTTAATTTTTATTATAATATTCTTTAAATATTAAGATAAGGATGTATATAAATATGTTGTTTTACTTAATACAATGCTGCTTGGCCTGAAAATCTTTAGTAACCTACACTGAGAAAAAAGTTGGGATAAAAATTATTATACTAAATGTAAAAATGGGGACAAATGACTTCTTCTTGTCTTAGTTAATATACAGTTTAAAAGAGGTTATAAGAAAAATGAACATTTTTATTATACTCTATCATAATAACTTGTACAATACTGATAATCTCTTTTAAAATGTATTTTAAATATGCCAAGAATTGTAATTTGTCCCCACTTTAACATTTAGTATAATAATTTTTATCCCAATTTTTTTCTCAGTGTATATTTACTAAATTTACAGTTATATTTCAAATAAAACAAATTAAATCTGTTTCATTTTTAATTGTTAAAACTTCAGATTAACTCTAATTAATTACACACTGATTTTTATTTTACATAGTTTATCAAAGTATTTTCGAAACCCATACGTATTATACTTCAACCTGAAAACTAATGCATTAGTAAGTTTGCTGCAGAAACAAGTAGTTAGAACACAATATCTAGGTATTTGCGATAAAAATATACGTACGTGCGTATCGATGTTTCTCATCAGAGGATTTGGATCAAAACAAGCGATTTGTAGATACAAACAAACCCGGTCCAACAAATATATCGAAGACGAGCCGGGGCCGTACATACGCAATCGAAATGGGAGATTTACCGAGGATAACTGAACAATCTTATATTTCATGTTTAAGCGCAGTTCGTAGCCGGGGGATCCCGCCGGAGGCCCGTAAATGGGCGCTTGTGTGTGTGTGTGTGTGTACGATGTTCACGATGATACGATCGAACAAGGGTGGTCCATAATGGCCAATGATTTTATTGCTTTCCACTCGGACCCGCGTCCGATAGGAAATGGGAAACGGTCACTTTCCGCCGTCAGAAACGTAGCCCCCTCGATGTACCTCAACGCGATTTATCGTACCTGCAAAATGCTTTTAACTCGCGCGTTCGTCTTCGATGTTTTTGACTTGTCACCGAAACGTTGACTCACAGTCGAGATGCTTCGTTGCTCCTTCGGTTGGCGTAAAGTGTTTTATGGGCGACGCTGCCAGTTTATTTTGCCACTTTACACTGAAAAAAAAAAAAAAAAAAAAAAACGAAATACGTGGTTTACGTTACAGAACTTTTCGGTATTCGACTGACGCATCGGGACTAAATTCAAAAAGGTATTCTATAGAACCTTTCGGCGTTAACATTTGTGAAATTTCACTGAACTGTATAGGTATTATTTTGCAAACAATATCCGATACCAAACGTTAGGTAGAATCCAATAACGAACCTTTTTCTCGATTTTGTAACGTGATTTCAGGGGCAAAGGTTTGCGTAAATTTGACAAATTCTTTCTTCGTTATAAAAAGAAAAAAAAAATACCGAGTTAAATCGAGTAAAGTCGAGTTGCATCGACCCGTCTTTTGAATTAAATGCATATTTAATGTATAATCCCCGAACACTTGCTTCTCTGTTTTCTTATTTCAATGACATTTCAATTTTTCATCCACATTTTCGCTTTAATTATAATACACAAATTCATACAAATTCGAATAATTTATAAAAGCCGAGTACAAATGCAAAATGACACGAACAAGGTAAATTATACGGAGCTTTTGTATGCTGAGCATTAGTTAGTTTTGTACTACTTACGGGAAAGATTTATTTATCTCCGGCGACGTGAACAGGGCGAAGTACAAGTATGCAGTTAAAGCAACGAATTATTAGGTGTTACTGTCTAAATATCTTCTTTCTGGAATAATTTCAATTCACAAATGACAAACGCTGTTCATATTCATTAATGGAGTATAAAAGTTATGAAAAATGTTTCTAATATTATATCATTTGTGAAAGTAAGAGTAATTAAATAAAGGAATAATTAAAGAAAACAGATTTTCATACACTGAGAAAAATGAAATAGTATATTTATCAATAAATTCTGGGGTATTGAACCTATATGTACTCTGTAGGTGTAACTGTAATAATTTATGGAAAAACTAAGTATATGTAATGCATACAGTTCTAT
>JABFPN010006372.1:0-11663 GCA_022817305.1 Leptoteleia sp. ZL-2020 | reverse complement strand
TCCTTTTAATATAAAAACCTTAATCTATTGTATATTAACTGAATATTCTTATTTTTAATAGATTTTCTATTAGTTTTAATAGGAATATTTTCTTTGTACAGGTTTCTTAAAGTAAGTATATTTTTTTTTCTGAGTGTAAGAAAGATATCCGTACATGGAGAAAAAAGAATATTAAAAATTAGAAACCAAGGGGTTTCAAATTTTAATAAACTGAATTCTAATTTTTGACAAACTGTTTATTACATCTTTTGTCCACTAGGTGTCTATATTCAGTATATATATGCCGTTCATAAGACAGAATGTCATATTGTACAAAACTATATGGAATAACAATTTCCAATAAACTGTTTTAATAAATTTTCATAATTTAGTTTGCCATATAATGATATTCTGCAAGTATAATGCCAAACTAGTAAACTTTTTATAAAAATTAATATTTTTTCTCTCAGTGTATTGCTAAATCAACCAAACATTTTTTTCTAATTAAACACTATCGGCGGAACTAAATTCTTTTTGCTGATTTGACCATAGTGTTTACTTGTAATTATACTAACTAAATTTTCTAGCTGCATTGACCAAATTTTTACTTGTAATAGCCGAAAATTATTTTCCGTGTAGGAGGAAAAAAATGTTAATAGGACACTGCAACAAATTTGCTGGTTGCAGCATACTTTGTGAATTTCTTTAATACATTCTTTTACATGGTAACAAAAACATATTTACAAAAGGTCACAATTATTAAAGCGTTTTTAACCGTCAATAGTAATTTAAGTAATTCTAGGCATATCATTTAACACGCGAGCAAAAATTTTAATGAATGCTCCTGGAATTTCTCAAGTTATAAAATTACTAATTAATGAATAACTTGAATAGTCATTTGATTCGGCTGCACCATTCATTAACGCGGTCGTACTAGAAGAACATACAGGCATATATATATATATATATATATACACGTATATGACTCGTCTTCTATATATATAGGTTTACGTTGACGATCAATTTGTACAGTTCATTGTTCACTTTAGTTCAGATAAACTGATATAAATTGCTGACAGTTTACAATTGCAAAAGACCGGCACAACGAATAAATATATATTTTTTCCCACCTTATTTTCATTATATATATGTATATATTAAATAATCGTGAAGTAAATAAATAAAATTACTCTTTTCTTCGCCAGTTGTGTATTATTTACTTTTGAACGGACTTGTTTGTATATTTATAAATAAATATATAAATAATTTAATTGATAAGTGATGAACAAAATGATACTACTTCCTGTACTCACGACTCTTGCAGTTACACTTTGCCACGGTAAGTGATGTCTTTAAATGAGTAAATGAATTTTAGTACACGGTTTAAAATAATAGTTTTTTTTGTATTATATTAGCGGCACCACGTTATGTAAAGGAAAAAGTGTCCGCTGAACAACTTTCATTTCAGGTAAAATTAATCATATTTCTTATTTGCTTAAGTCACTTAATTACTTGATTGTTTATATTGTAATTGTTTATTTATTTATTATTATAAATAAATAAATAAATAAATATTATAATTGTATAATGAATGAAAATTAGGATTTGAAATTCAAGTATTGGACGGTATTGAAAGTATCTTTGAAAATATTATATTGTGGAAAAAAAATTTATGCTTGGAAAGAAAAGATGTTATATAAGTTACTATCATCGTTAATAAAGTTGACATTGGCTTGAAAAAACTGTGAAGTTACTTATCTTGTGTCAACGTTAGCTGATATTTCTTTTACTAACTCAAGATAGTAATTTTTTAGTTTTCTCAAGGATATGTTCTTTTAACTTAGTAATTTATGATATTTCTTTTTTCTTAGTGCACAGCAGTTATTATATTTTATGGGTTTCCTATAAAAATATGACTTAAAGTTGATAAATGAATATTAAGAAATTATAAAGTATTAAGAAGGTTGTAATTAAATTTGATTCTTAATCCATTTTGATTCTACTGTATATAATTTTGATCATTTTGCTCAATTGCTGCGATATAAATGTATTATTTAATTAGTTCAAATTCTTTCTACGTTGCTATATTATATAAAGATGACAAATAGTTTAACAGATGGCAAGAATTTTTTTTTATCTTTTTTTTTTAATGAGTTAATTTAATTTTTATTTTAAAAACTAAAAACGATATAAATTTATAATGTGTAATGTATAATTTAATTTCGTTTATAATTTTAATTTCACATAAAAAACATAATTCAATTATAGACAGGTTTCTGTTTAATATTGACTTTTATTTCATATCCATATAACAAGTGATATTTCGATTGTAAGTTGTGACCATTACCAAGTCTGCTTTTACAAATATTTTAATTATAACGTACGTAATGTAAAGAATTTACATACATTTATATACAGGTCATTTTTGTTTTATTTCTTTATCAGTCAATAAAGTAGCTAATTTATGAATAATTAATTGTATAATGAGTAAATACGAGTTAATAAATAAATATAATGGATAAATCAGTTAAATAAATTATACTAATTCGAAATCCTTTAATTATCAAGTTTTATTTTTTCAGTTTGATTCCTGATATAATTATTTCTTTATTTTTACCAAATCCTTTTTAAATAAAAGATTAAAAAAATATTGACTTTTATAGTTTATATATCATTGTAGTATTGATAATATAATTGAAATTTTTTTTGCTGATAAAATAACTTGAATGCAAATAAAATCTTTTAACTTCACAAATTAATTCGTTAAACATTTCAGGAATAATTTACCTAATTTTGTATTGTGATTTTTTTACATTTGCCAGTTTAATTGTTATTTAGATTTAATTAACAAATAATCTAATTGTCATTTATTAGCAGTCAGAGAACAATTAAATTTAATAATATACAGGTCTAAAACTTTACAACTTTAAGTATCGTGTTAAGAAAGTAAATTAAATTATTTTAGTTTATTTTAAGAATTTTAAATTTCAATTTTTTATTAAGAATTATACAAGTTCTAATTTCACGAGTGAAGTAAAAAATATATTAATTTCATATTAATACATATAATTGACGTAATATTCTTGTGATGTATGCTTTCAATAATTTCCTTGAAATCAATCTGTATATGCTGCGTTATTACTAGGGAACTGTTAATATGCTTAAAACATAACAATTCAACTTTTACCAAGTACTGTGCATTACTCAGCCAAGAAATTATTTGTCCAATCAAGTGATTAAGTTGTTGGAGAAAGACAGAATGAGTATTTCATAGACATGTGGCAACGTTTCTTCTTCACTTTTTTTCATGTAATATTAATAATTATATTTCTGCTTGTAGGCTGGTTTATATCATTCAAACCTGATGACAAAGTACAATTTTCAATGCGTTGCAACGATTATAGCACCTTGTTGGGCAATAATTGTTGCACATTGCATTGATCATCCAAAGCATCCAAAATCTTACACTTTAATACCACTTTCATTTTTACAACATAAACATGACTATGCTCGGCAGGTATCCGATTTTGTTATAAACCACCGCTATTCGAAAAAGCTAATGAACCATGATATTGCTTTGGTGAAGGTAATTTTCACATCTTATGTTATACAATTTAAATTACTCAAAATCAAAGAAACTCTGCAAAAAATTGTGAAAAACTTGGAAAAATTATTACACTTCTTTAGAATTTGCTATAATTGTAGACTAATAAATTTTGTTAATAAAAGAGAGACCAAATATTAATGAATTGAGACAAAAGAACTATTTAAAGGAAGATAAATTATTTATTGACTACGGTTAATTAACATAATAAAACTACAGAAAAATATACAATTTAATACCGAGGCAATATATTCGGCGGCAAGACTGAGACTTCCCAGCGGACTTTTCCTAATTCACGATGAAGTCAATGACGATCATTGACCCCCACTAATGACTTCGACCCGACTTTTCCCGATTCCACATAATTTTGCAAAAAAATTAGTTTAAAATTCAAATTTTTACTTTTAATAAATTTAAAATTATTACAAACTTTATTTTTTAGTAATTTGCAGAAAAATTCTAAAGTTAGTATGAAAAATTAGTAGTTATTTAAATAACATATATTTCTTAATATAATAAGCGTTTTGAATGTACGAGGCCATTTTATATTAGTTTTTATTTTACAGACTAAAAAATGTTTTCACCTAAACGATAAGATCAGATCTTTACCCCTTCCAGCACACGCACTAGATTATCCGAAAATTGACGATGAAGTAAAATTTTTCACTTATGATAGTTATCAGGTAATGTTTTTACATATAAATTTTCATATTATTTATATTAGTTATGGAAAAATACCACCTTAAATTTAGTACAGAAAAACAAACTTATTAAACTATTGAAACAATATAATATTTTTTATTATTTTACAATTTAAGTTTTTTAAAAAGTGGAAGGTTTTATATTTTTTTAAAAAGTTACTACTGTATAATCGTTTCTTTCTTAGCTGACCAAAATTTTTATTTCAAATAAACAAATATGTTGGTTCAAATATATTTTTTTAATTACTGTAACTAAAAGTATTTGTTCTTGATACAAAAAATTTGGCTCCTTTAACTAAATCTCTTCAACCAAACGATTTTCATTATAAATCCTATATATTTTTCGTTGGTGTAATTTAAACGATATTTACATTTTCAGAGTAAACATAAAAAATTCGCTCATGTGGTCACAACAAACATCTACGACTCTTCAAATTGCGCAGCGTACAACATTGAAAACTTATCAGAGGAAATGTATTGCGGTGGAAAAGTATTGCCACTGTACAAAGAAGTATACGTTTTTAAGAATACTGGTGGGCCTGTTGTTTTCAAAAATCATTTAGTTGGACTCGTTTTGTCAGTGATGGGAGAAAGGCGTGCTCCATTGGCGCCTGAAATTCTCAACAGTTTATTTTTATCAATTCAGCCCTACATTCAGTGGATTAGTAGTACACTTGATAATTATAAGTCGTAGCTTATTACAATATCATGTAAATATTTATTAATTTATTGTTCAATGTGTGTGTAAAATATTAGGAATTGACAATTCTGCAAATGGTGAATATTTCAATTTATGACATTTAGAGAAAAGTTATATACAGAGATAAAAGATTAATAAAAACTACTGAAATTGTTAGTAATCTGGTCATGTACTTGAAGAAGTTCTTAAGTTAGTAAAAAGCACCAGAATTTTGCTTTCAAAGAATAATTGTTAAACAATTGATATAATTTACAAACTAAAATAGTAATTCTTCAATTTTTTTCCAAGTATATGACTAGTTTACTAACAATGTTACCTTTTCTCTCCGTGTGGTTGCGATGAGTTTAACAAAGTTAATGTCCTGTTTTCTGGGCATTGACTGTATTGTATTATATATAATGTTATGATATTTAAATGTGCTTTGAATAAAATTAAGATTTGTATTAAAATTGAATTTCACTTGTTAAATTTCTGCTAATTTATGGATACCCAGGGATATCCCTTTAGATGACTCCAGTGCATCTTGTGCAATTAGGGTTTACTGAGTCCAACATTCTTGGCGCGTTAAATTTTGTACTAAACTTCAATAAGTACTAAACTATTAAAGGACAAGTTATGTAAAATATTTCAACCTTCTCTCCCCTCAATGGTTACCTTCCTATAAAAGTAATTACGTGTAAATTAAATAGAACTGAAGAATGCAGTGTTTTTAAAATTGAATATATAAAAGAAACAATGTTTGTAAATATTTTGAAGATCAGATTAATATATGTTGGATATAAATACAAGACAAAGACAAAGTTTGCTCGACACTTTGTTTAACTTGAGAGAAGGAACGGATTGATTTCAAAAAACCTTTAATTGTTTTCTGATGGATGGTGATTTAATGGATAAAATTTGTTTAGGGTGCCTGGCACGTTTTTAGGGAGATGAGTAAAACTTGTATAAAAGTTTTAACGCGCATTGTTGTCCTCGGCGAGGTCGGAGAACGGAAATCAAGAGCCTTTCGAATGTGGCGTAGTCGCAACATTTCTCCATTAGGTTCGATGCCGCCGACTTGGACTTAGATTCCCTCGAGATGAAGTACAGGAATTAAGATTAACATGGACCATGGAGGAACCTCTTTCATCATTGTCAGCGTTAGGGAAGAAAGATTCCTTTCTGCAAATCCCTGCGATTCACATTTCAGGAAAATCATTGCACGAATTGTCCCCTCTTCATCCCTTTCCTGGCGACCATTAGTTATTCGCCCAATTTTTTCGACCCTTGCTGTTTTTTGAGGCATGGACCAGATTTAGCGTCAGACGTGGATCCTTAAACAACACCCTTTTTCTTGGGTTTCATTTATATTTTTTGGAGCAACTAAAATCCATGCAGTTAATTTGATGGGAATAATATCTTAGAAGGTCCTAAATCTTTTAAATAGTTAACTCCCAAAGTTGACAAGTTTATTTTAGTGGTATAATCTTGGAGTGGTTGACCTACATATGGTTCTGAAAAATGAAGGGTTTTCCAAATGCAGATTGTAAAAAAAACTTTGTTTCTCTTTTGTATTTATTTCAATTTTTGTGTTCTTGAGAATGTAAGCAAAAACTTGTTATCCTCAAGTGATCTAAATGTTTGTCAAACAATAACATTCTTTGTTGACATTTTTCATATGAAACTATTTACTTAAAGTAGGACTGGAAATAGGATGTTTATATCAATCGCAAGTAATAACTTTTTGAAGTTTTACTTTACTACATTTTACTGTTTTCCAAGAGTAATTTCTATGTTTTAACTGTCATACAACTCAATTCCTGTTTAGATTTTGAGATTTACCCTGGTATTCAATTGAATTAATTATTTGTTAAAAATAATATTTAATGTAACATTTACATAATTGTATGTAAACTTACATGGGGTGTGAGTAGCAGAAATTGATCGTTGAAGTTGTATCTGAAGCTGTATCACTGCATAATATTTAAGTTTGAATCTACCATAGTGCAGTATATCAATTTTGTAAATTGTTGCGCAACAGTTCTGAAAGCCAGTACTCTAATAATTGTAATTTAGAGTAAAGTTTACGTTTAACAATAGGTCGTAAATGACGGCAATATTGTATGATTTTCTGTATGGGATGATAGTTATTATTGATTCGACGTGTACATGAATATTGTGGCATTTATTTATACACACACACATATATATATATATATATCATAAATTATTTTATAGACTAAAAAAAAATGGAGTACAAAGGCCAAGGCCAAGTGCTCCTTGGGCAGGAGAACCAGAATGCTTGCACTTATTTATACATATACATATACATATACATATACATATACATATAGAATAAAAAGCACTTATATATATTGTATAAGTAGGTATAAAATAACGATTTCATATAAGGAAATAAAAAATTCATATATGTCCTTATATGAAACTATTAAAACATATATGGACCATATTATGTTTCATTTTTACTAGGGAAGCTCGTCCAGGTGTTATATATATAATTTACATATTTAAAAATATAATATAGATACATGAAATATAAATATATAATTATGATTCATATTTCTTTATATATATAATAGTATGATAATAATTGCTTAATAATAACAGAAAAAAAGAAACAATGAGATTTATAAGCGATAGTGAAGATCGTTTGCACGTGCAAATTTTGAAGCAATAATAATTCCGGTATCTTTTTCCTCTGTGTAACGAGCGCACTTTCTCCCGCGGTAAACGCGCAATTTTTCAATAAGAATGAGGAGTTAATGCCGGAATTATGTAAATTCCCGAGGATGATTTCAAAATGAATTACTCATCTCCTCTCCTTAGATCGCATGTAGATTTTGACGCTAAAATTGTGCGTAATGAATTCAGTTCGATCGGCGCGGGGAACTTAACCAAAATACGAAAACATGTTGGCCGTTAAGTCAATTAACTTTGCTTATACTCAGATTAGCGCGATTAAGTCAAATTGGTACGTTGAATTCCAACGATACTTGAATAAATTTATTTCGCTTTTAATACGCACCTGATAGGATCGCCTTGTTTCGCTCGCAGCGTCTCTGATAGAAGATAAAGCCCGAGCTACCGCAAAAGAGTCGCCTTTTAAATGTTTCGTTCATTTACATATTTCGCCCTCAAACTTCGGCTAATTACCAAATATCTTTATACTTTTTCAACAAAATAATTTAACCATTACTTTCCTCCCATTTTAACTTCAACCTTCTTACAATTTAAATACTTACATTTTAGTTGACACCCTTTCCTCGGCGAGCATTTAAAAGAATAAAAAGTAATTTACATTAAACTTGTGGGACTGAAGAGTGAAAACTTTTTTTCAATTAAATATGTCAACGCAAATTGTTTGTCAACACACGAATGTGTCATGTACATGTGTCCCATGTGTCCCATATATGTTGCATGTATTCCCCATATATGTCACAAATATGGGACATCAATGAAATAACTTCAAACCATACTCTATGGTATGTTATGTTAGTAAAATATGTTTACCTTAATTATACATGTACCAGTACCCATATAGAAATTTACGAATGGCGCACTACTGGCACAATGCCAGCCACCATCGACTGACCGTTGGTAACCAACTGTCGGCAATGTCTTGGCCCTGAAACACCGTTTTACTCAGTTTCAGTACTGACTGCTGACGGTCGGAAGTCCAACGGCAATCATTACTGGCACAGTACTGTTTACTGACGGTTGTCAATTCATTGGTAGTCGTATATAAATACGATATATAATTATATAATAATATATAAATAGTTATTCTTTGAGGAAATGTGTTAACAAAATTTAATTAATAAAAAAATGTTTGTTATTAAACATTAAAATAAAATCTTATTAAGTAAGGAGTAGTTTATATTTACTTATTTCCATTTTCTAAACAACTGTTTAAAAGGTAAAAAATTGTTACTAAATAAATATGCTCATAAAATTATGATTCCTAATTATTTATTCAAAATATTATTTTAATAAAAAAAATTAAATAATTAATATTATTAAATAATGATCTTGTACATATTATTTTATTTATCTTATAAAAGAAAAAATCTCCTTATACATGATTCCAGTACTGTGCCAACGGTCGTCGGTCTAATTATAACCAGCCGTCATATGTAATAATGACCATGTACAGTTTTGTTCGCTAATATGTACTGTCACAGTACATTATACCAACGGTTATTCGCCAGTACTGTGCCAGATCGTAGCCGATTGTTACCACTGGGATATTACCGACTTTTCTACATGGGTAGCTGCAAAACATTTATTTCCTTGTGTCAACTGAACTTCATCATGTTTCGAGCAGAGCGACGTAAAAACTTTAGAATTGATATCGGCGATAAATCTTTGGCGTGGCAGTTTATTATGCATAATAATGTGCCAGTTGGTAGCGAAACATTGTAATATGAAATTGAAAATGTTAATGACAAAATATAATATAACACGGCGTCATAATTACCGGGCGATTTGTTCAGTGATCTGTCACGTCGGCGAGCGCCGTCTACTGAAACGCGTCTTCCTCAATCCTGGCATAATTTATTATCCTCCTTTGGTCTTGCTACAAGAGCGCTCGATTACTCGCCTACAGAAGGGTTCGTTTGTCTTACGCGCTTTTTCTTCGTTCTGTCAATCTGAGATACTATCCAGTCTTTTATGGTCTCCGTGTTGAAGTTCCTTACAATACCGCTTTTTTTTAGAAAAAAAATAAAAATAAAAAAACAAAAAAAATGTACCCGGCGATATTCATCTCTTGGGCCCTTGAAATTGAGCCTAAATAATTGCACTCTATCCCCGAAATATGTAACGGCATTTGTTTTACTTTCAAGTATTTTGTAATTTTTCATTCATTTTCTTTGTTTTAATTTAATTGCATTAAATGATTTTTATCAATGCAGAAAATTGATAAATTACTGGAATTGCTGTTATCTTTGAACTAAATAATAATTTAAATGTCGGTTCTTTGTCGATTTAAACCGGTCACTCCACCGGATCATTTGCGTAAATTAACGTTGCGTCAAATGCAATAATTTTAAAATAGAAATGTAATCTGGCAATTATCTGATTAAGCAGGTACATTAACAGACCCGGAAAATGAACATGATTGGTAAAATTCAATTAATTCCCTGTGTTTAATCAGATTTTGAATGCATCAAATCAGATTTGGAAATTTAATTGAATTTGATGTTTATTCTCAGTTTTAATCGGGCGTAAATTTGGCCGATTCTTTTCTTATGCTATTAAATCTAATCGGCGTCCCTCTTCTAAACCAAATTTACAGTATTTGTAAAATTGTTGTAAAATTAATTTGTTGAAGGTATAAAATTTTAGCGACTAAACGAACTGACCTTAGTAAAAATGAAATATATATGGTTCGTATATGTTTTAATAATTTCAGATATGGACATATCCCTAGTAAATAAGAAACATATATGGTCCATATGGATATATGTTAAAATAACCAATACATGATATGTTTAAAGTGAATAAAAAATATTTTTTATTGACTTAAAAAATTTACTTACTTCTACTGAATGTCCCTAGTAAATATCTGGTCCATATATGTTTGAACAATTTCATATAAGAAAAGAAAAAATTCATATATGGATTCATATTGGAAAAATTTCATATTGTTACGTTAAAAATGGAAGTGGCCTTCCTCTGCGTTGGGACTTTTTGTGTCGCAAGTTGTTGCCTGCAGTGTGAAGTGCACTTGCAGATCAGCGCGAATCCGAAGGGCCAAAATTGCTGCATCGCCTTGACTTTTGGGGATTCTTGAGCGTGTTTTCGAGGCTCTTTAATGCTCCCTTCCCCCCAACCCCCCTCCCCCCCAGTTGAAACAGTTGGCGAGAAAAATGGGCCATGAACTACCGGCTGCACTTTGGGTACACTTAAATAAATGCGCGCAGGTCGAATAAAACGATTTACCGTTGAGCGGCGAATGGATAACAGTGCTATTTGTACGTAATTCCACGCGTTATTCGCTCTTTAAATGTTCCCGCGTGCCGTCTCTTTCTTGCCCAGTAAATTGTCACAAGTGGAAACTTTCCGAGTGCCAAACACACACGATACTTTCCCAGAAGCGTATGTCATTTCACGGGAGAGATCTACCACTTAAGAAATACTTGCAATTGTCGGCTCTTTTTAACCGTCAAAATATTTCCCTTTAGCTCGGAATTAGATTTTAAAGTCACGCCAATTGCGTGACAATTGTTTCTCCCATTTTATTACAGAACAAATCAAACAATAGTAAAATACATAAATTATGTATAGTATATTATATAAGATTGTAATATAACCCCCCACCCCCATATATATTTATGGATGTGACACGTATATTTCGAGGACCTGAAAGAAAGATATGAGTAGCACATTTTGAGGACCTTTTGTCTCCTCAAAATAGTTACATATGTAACAGGCATTTTGAGGATGCTCTCGACCAACACGTCCCTGGTCCCAATGTTGCTAGTTTAGTTAGATTTAAAAATGATAGATGGCGTGGGGGCGTAACTCCTTCGCCGAGGATTTTCTATTGGTCAATTTCAAATTTTCCACCAAAGTTAAAAAAATTGCGACGTAATATAATTTTTAGGGGTGTAACTTGTGGAAGAAATTGCGGGGGCGTCCTCGAAATATACGGTTCATGAGTATTTCTCTCTCTCTC
>JABFPN010006371.1:0-11664 GCA_022817305.1 Leptoteleia sp. ZL-2020 | reverse complement strand
AATGGGGGAGGGGGGAGGGGGGGGGGAGGGGCGAGAGATTTTACAGGGATAAACTCTATTCGGTACGAGATTTTTGTGGTCACAAAGTATGGGCAATGTCAGGGCGTGCATAACTGTCAAGGGTACTAATGGCCTTCTGTTGCAGGAAAGCTGAGTACAGGGAACTGCACAATCATCACAGTGGACATCAAGAATGAAGAGGGTAGAGGAAAAAGAAGCTACTTGTACGCCTCGGCGTATTTCCCACACGATCATCGCGCGGTGCGTAAGGGCAGTTCAACGCGCGGCAAGAGAATCAACGTAGGAGTTCGTAATCGAATGCTGCAATAATGCACACCATGAGATATGGAAAAGAGTGAGCGAGAGATTGATGGAAAGAGAAAGAGACGCGAGGACAACCATTAGTGTGGTTGGCAGGTGCAGAAGCTGCGCCTGTCAAATCTAGGAAACGTACCGATCTTTATTGTATAAAGTGGAGAGATATACTGACAGATCAAACAGAAATTTCTGATTAGAATCATCAATAGTCAAGCTTGATTTTAGTTCCGACTGCGTCTGCAGAGGAATATCATTCTTGAATTAATAATAACGGTGAAATTGTTCTAGAGAAGTTTAGTGTAGAAAAAATTAATACGTAACCATACTCGGGCAAATGCAAAATGAATATATATATTCAGAATAAATAAATCAGAACGTACGACTGTTAATGGTATTTATGGTAATTCAAATTTCGTAAACTGTTTGAACAATAATTACGCTTGCTGCGTTCGAAATCTGCAAATTTGTTGAGATGTTATTAAATTCTGAAAAAATAAGACTTTGATTGTAAAACTAATTTAAGGAAATCAAACCTGGCTAAGGTCATAAAGCTTGTATTGCTTTTGTATTACTTCATACTTGAATGCATTTGTATTGCTTCATTTTCCACATAAATAAACATTATTTGATTACACCTGTATTTCATTTAGAATTTCCCTTTTGATACTTCCTACACCGAGAAAAAAGTTGTGATAAAAATTGTGCTATATCTAAAAATGATGACGAATGACATCTTGTTGTCATCAATTAATGTAATATTTAAAAGAGGAATATTATATTTAGTTATACATTTCTCATAATCCCACTTAAACTGCAAGTTAAGTATGACAAAGAGATGTCTTTTGTTCCCATTTTTAGATACAGTGTGTCAGTGTATGAATGTATTTTAAATATATAAAGTGTTACGATTTCATAAAATACAATTATTTATCTTATTTTCTTTCAACGCGGAAAAATTAAGTATTATCATGAGAATTTATGTTTCTCTTTCAACATTATTTATTATTAATATTTGTAAATAATTTACAAACTAATGAAAACTTTCTATTAAATTCTTTAAAATTAGAAGGAAATTATTGTTTTAACCATAAATACATGGTTATGAATACTATCTTGTTGATAAGAAATGTAACATTATAGTTAGTAAACATGTTTATATATACCTTGACTACGTTTTGCCGACAGTTAGACAAGTGTCGGTTACTGTTACGTTAAACGACATCGGAAAACGACAGTCATCGAATAATGTTACACCAACATTCAGACAAATATGATGATCAACGTCATAGCAATGCTGCTGACTGTCAGACAGCATTGATCTATCATTGTAACAATGTTAGCAAAAGACATTTAATTGAATTAATTATATTTACTTAATGTTTTCTGAAATTTATTTCTAATATCTTAAGAACTAAATTTTTTTATACATTTTTATTTGCTTTGATTAGCTGTAAATTTTATCATAAAGCTGATTAGCTTGTAAAAGTAAATATATAGAATTTAACAATACAAAATATAGACAGAAAAATGAATAAAACGAAAATATGTCAATGTTGTGTATAATATATAAGTGTCAAATTGATTTACTCAAGCTGTGTCAATTTTTTTGCTTATAATTACTGTCGCGACGAATTTTTCGTTTATTGATCATTTTTTTGGCAACGCGAGCGGAATCGAACATGTTTTTAGGTTGCCAGACAAAATCTAATATTTAATATCTGTTCACAACCACAATCAAATGATTGAGAACAGTCTTTCCTGAGTGCTCCTGTTAGTTAATACACAAAAGGTTGGTCAGCAATTTTGATTTATAGTACAATTTCGTTACCTCCGACTGGCGTTCTCCAGTCATTTTACTTTATATAAAACTCTATAGTTTATAATATAAATATTCTATTTAAATAAATTAATATTAATATAGATAAGTTTTTAATAAAAATAAAATATAACTTTTCACAAGTTATAGATTATTTGTTTTCAGTAATTCGATTTAATTAAGAAAATATGAATAATTAATTAACTGATAAGTTATATTCATTAAATATCCAATATTTCAAATAAATTCAGTTCGAATATCACTTGATTTTATAAATTTTATTAATAAACCAAATTAAAATTCAACTCTTGATATAGGAATATAATTTAATATAACGTAATGTATTAGAATATTACAATTTTAATATTTTTCACTATATGTACAATATATATATATATATATATATATATCTTATACTAATAAAAGTAAATGAAGAATGATCCACATTATATCGCAAACCTGTATGTTGCGAAATACAAATACTGAAGCTGAAAAAGATTTGGTGCAGAAATTCAAAGGATGCAGATTAGGAAGTATTTGGAAGGAATTTTCCAAAAAGAAGAAAAAAACTAAAAGAGAAAATCCGGAATAAAATTGTATAACATAAAATTGTATACAACATAAATAAGTCTAACTAGAACGCAATTGCATTCTAAATACATTAGAACAATTGGAGATAAAAAATTAGAAGGCGGAATAAAATTTCGAATGTAAAGAGGAGCATTACAAATCCTATATTTAAACGTCATTTATATTATAACGAAATTTAATTTTCTCTTGGATACTGAATTTTCTATTAAAAATCAAACAGCGAACAATTATAACGTTATCTTTAATTAATGGATTACATATATAATTTATGCTTTTATAAAATGTTTTTCAATAATTCATTATTAGCAAAAGAAATGTATGTTTGCACATTTTTAAGCAAAATTAAGTCGTACCTATTTTAAATTTAATAAATAAAATATTATGCAGCCTTACTAATAGTACAGTGATAAAAATTGTATAGTAACTTGCAAACGGGTGTGCACTTATTATAAAATTTATCAAGCAAGATAATAAATTATATATATATAATAATTTCAGCTTTATTTATGAATAAATTCTATCATAAGTACATACCTGTCCGCAGATTGTTAATAATATAATAAATTTTATTATATAATTGTTCTAATAATAACAGTATATCTTTAAATAAAAATGAATAATGAAATATATTTCAATATATTCAATAAAACTGATTCCATTATCCAGTTAAATACAAACACAGAAAAATTATTGGCAACAAAGTATTTAAAATTAATGATTTCCCCTCTGATTTATTTTAACTTAATAAAATTATCGGTTTATCGTTACACGGAGAGAATAAAATATTAAAAATTAAGAAACCGGGGATTACAAATGTTAATAAACTGATATCTAATTTTTGTCCAAACATTTTGTTTTATGCTTTGTCTGTTCGATGTCGCTATTCATCAGTGCCGCTAGCCTATTCCCTATGTTGTTCATAAACCAATTATCAAATAGTTGACTAAAATTTATTAAACGGATTGTTAAACTGTACGAAACTGCATGTAAGTACAATTTTTAACAAACTGATTTAATAAATTGTCATAATTTGGTTTGCCACATAATAATATTCTGTAAGTATAATGCCAAACTAGTAAACTTTTTATTAAAAATTGATATTTTTTTCTCTCAGTGTAGAATAATAGTTTATAGCACGATTAAAATACTAAAATAAAATAAAATTTGAATAATACACGGGAAAAATATAATACGCTTTGATAGATAAATGAGTTTATTTACCAATTTTCAACTAATTTAGTAAAAATTTATTTTAATAGCAAAATGACACACATAATTGATTGAATAAAATAAATATGTTTACACCACATAAACTGCCTGGCTAATTCAACTCTACACTTATCTAACACAAGGAGTGAACACAGCCAAAAAACATTTAATTTAAGTAAAAACTTACTAGATCCCTGATATTTTTTATTAATTATTAGCAATAAATAAAGTTGTATATCAATAAATTCTCCTTTTTCAAACTCATTATATCTACACTTTAATGTTTTATTTTATTTTAAATATATATTTTATTTATTTTACAAAATATATAATTACTTTTTATAAATATTTTAAAATAAACTTCTAAAGTTAAGTAAAGCTGCATAAAATTTGTTGCAATATGTATAAAGTGCATATTATATGAAAATAATAATTCGGTCTGAGATTAACGCATTGTTATCCTACGATTTGGAACATATTTTGAGCATTTGTTTTATTAACAAAATACATTTATCCCCGTTTCGCAGGATGATTTAAATATTATATTGAAATTCCTCATCATTTTACAAACATTAACTTCACATAAATTTACTGCGTTTATTGAATAAAACGAGCACAAATCACTTCTATTGTGAACAATATATATCATTATAAATTCAGATAAAATTTTCAATACTAACTATGAAGAATATTACGAAGTAAAATGTTACTGCACTGGAGTGCAATCTACATTTCGAAATAATTTCAGCAAGTACACATTTGAAAAGTTATAATTATCAAAATTCACAGTTGTGTGCAAAATATTTTTCACAGTATAATTTGATGTAAAATGTATTGGAACTAAACAGAAACACGAAAGTCATTTTGCCAAGTGAACAGTTCCATCGATTTATTTTCTAATTCAAACTCGAGGGAATAACTTCTTGATTCAGTATATTTTTATTAAAAGTTGCAGAATTTTTCGCGTCGCACGAAACTTTGCAATAACGACAGATAGCCGAGAGTTAAATCCCACGATAAATTATACTGAATAATTTTTAACACCAAATACTGCCAAGTTCGAAATATCGGATCTTTCTTAATTATCAGTCTTAGCTAGAGCTCATTAATAAGCACATTTATCTCCAACCAAGTATGCACAACTGATTTCCAATAATCACTTGTCAATGTAGAAGCAGTGGTTGAATCAGTGTGCCAGAGCGCAATAGTGTGGAATAAAACTACAGAACTCCGAATACGTAGCAACTAAACTTCCACGGTATCGCACTTGAAATTTTTTTAAACCCACCTCTAATACAAAAGTTGTTTTCGACACTGAACTTATAGAAATTTACTACTAATTCTTCACCTTCGGAATTCAAACTTTTTTGGTTACTTCGATTGAAAACTTACGCGGTGTTAGATATCACAAATTTGATAGGGCAAATTTTTACGATTATTTTCATCTTTCAATTCTTGACCGTCTTTAAATTATAAAAATTTTATTAAAAACAAGAAAATGGGAAATGTTTATTTTGAAGATAGAAACTGATAGAAGCTGCATAAAAAAGTATGAAACTGTAAAGGATATACAGTACTGTAAAATCGAAAAATGAATATAGAATTCTTAATATATACCCATTATTATTAATAAAATGGATGAAAATGTCTGTAAAGTTATTGTAATGTTATGTCTATTAAACAATTTTGAGTGAAATATAGTCGAAAGTAGGATAAAAGCCAGAAAACCTATCTAAAAGACGTTACAAATATTTCTAAACTAACAAATATAATAATATTTCTGACCTAGTTATAAAAAATGTACCTTTTGTAACAAGTTTAAACACAATATATGTTAAAACTTTTAATTTTATAATCTTAACGTTGAGTTAACACAAATCATGTCAAATTTTAATACTATTCTTTTCTCATTGTCAAAGAATTAAATTAGCATGCGCTAATTCCCTTATCAAATATTTAATTTTTGAAAGCGAAATTTACTCCGAACAATCGTGATGTTATAATAATGCATTATTAATTTGCAGTGATGAAAATGGAATAGCAAATTTAATGCTGGAAATATGTGTATCTGAATAATTTAATAAAGTTATTGAATGTAATGTCCATCTAAAACGGAGGAATAATCAGGCGCTAAATAGAAAATAAATGGATGGCATATTTTTCGTGCATAAATGTGCAAACGATAATAACAAAATGAAGGCGCGCGTAATAAACGAATTTCGTTAATGACGTTTTGAGCGGGAATAATGAAATAAAAAATTTGTGCCATAATTCATTCCGGGGGTGCCCGAAGTTTGATAATATCTTATCGATACTTATAAAGTTGATATGTAATGTATGATAAAGGACTTTATTTAATATCAAGTGATTTTGTAATAATTTAATATTTTAGTAGCATTTATTAATAATCCATAACATTAGTGCTTGATTAACATGCGCTTATGTCATTAATAATATTGCCAGATGAAATGCATTACATTATTTTCGAGAACAATAGTTCATTTTGATTGTTTAATGAAATGGGGCTTCGCAGCACGATAAATCTTATTGATTATTAATTTACAGAGTTTAATGCATTTCAACTGATAATCGCTACGAAATTATTCTTTATCGATTGGCGCTTCAAGTAGTACGTGTCAAAATTTAGTCAGATCGAGGAAGAGGAATGCTATTTGAAATAGTGCTAGCCGTTAAACAATCAAAATGCTCGAAAATTGATACGTTCGCTTAATTAAAAATCCATTTTCGATTTCTCCGTTGCGAAACAGAGGTGTTAGTTATTAAGATAGCGCGCTATCTTCCGGCAATGTGTCAGTGATTTATTTACCGACTTAGTATTTTCAACTAATTTACAAGTTTCTCTGGGTTACACTACTCTTACTCGGAAAAGTTTATGCACATATTGTAGTTATAACAGATCAGTGCAGAATAATTGAAGTTTAACTTTCACTGAGAAAAATATGACGAAAAACCTGAGTAAAATACGATTTGTGTTAGTAAACTGAATGCATAAAGCATTGCTCGTGTTTTGTTCCAACGTCGTGAGGAATTTTACCAACAAAAAATATTAATATTAATTTTATCGAAAATAGTAATTTTCAAATAACCAAATTTGGCGTTTAGTTTAATTACATAGTTGATAGTAAATGTAAACACTCAAATCAACTGAAATGTGATCTTTATAATATTTTTATAAATTATTTACTAGACACACGAAGGCTTTTACAGTATTCTCATCAACGAGAAGATGCTTATGGGAGTGGAGAAAACATATAGCAATAAAAAGTGAATATTAAAATCATCCTTTGATATTTACTCATCATTTCTTCCGTTGGAAACTTTATATTATAAAAATTAAGCGGCTTATTTGTAACTTAAGCGATTAAGTCGTAAGACTTCAAAGTGAAATACACGTAGTCTTTTTATGTCTAATAATATTGTATCATATAATAAAATTGTTGGCCTCAGATAGTTGTAATTATCCAGCAGCCAGATAAAGTACAAGTAGCTCATAATATAAAGGGTTCTCCGCTAAAGTAAATGTCTTAACGTGAGGCACATTTTGCAAACAATTTTAAGTCACGTTCTTTTACGTGTAGAGAATTAATTCATTGAACGTGTACATATTATTATTATGATTATTATTATTATTATTACAAGTGACAAATATTTTAATGAAGTCCCCCGTCGCGGTGGCATTAACTTGACGTGTCGAGTGAACGAATTAGTTTAGAAATCTTAAGTTTTATTCTCAAGTACACTGTCAAAGTGGCGCGTCATTATATTTACAAATTGTGGAATTTAAAATAATGAATGGCGGCAAGCTTTTTTCAATGAACTTTCATGTTATATTTAATTCACCGGCATTAAATTAAACTTTAATATATTAATACATAATAATAACAGGTATTATTAATTTACGATATATTGTGGAAAATAAATTTAATTAGATAGCAAAATAAATGAAAATTTACCGTTAAATTAAACGGAGTGAAGCAGAAAGAAAGTTGACAAGGATAAAAAAAAATTGAAACGGGGATTTCAACATAAAATCCGGCATTAATTTAATAACAGGCGTCTTAATTTCTTTGACCAAGATCCGAAAAGACTTCACATGACGTTTTATCGCGAGGCGTTATCCATTCTTATGATAAAGTCTTTTGCATGAAACTCTCGTTCTTAACTGAAAACTAACTATGAGACGTCTTTTAAATCACGATAACAGTTTTTACGGCGTGTTTCATAAAATGTTCCCTTCGCATAGAATATTTCGATGCCGAAAATTCGTAAATGTTTGTAACGGGCGCTCGCGCGAACCCAAATGTTAATATTCAAACGAAACAGTTCACTTTGTCTACTTTTTGAATGCACGACTCGCAAATCCAATTAAAAATAATATCCCCGTCAGACAAATTATGGCATCAAATATTTCAACAGCAGATTTGAATAAGATTCCGAGCTCTCAAATACTGCGTTCTAAACGCCGTTGTATCATTATTCCACGCTAAGCTATGTAACTTGAACGATAGCTAAAACGCGCCAGTAACTGCAAACTCGAATAACTTAGCGATGCGAAATTGTGATTCAATTTTCGAAATGACGTTTTAAACCGTAGATTGTAATCCCCGATACAATCAAATGCATAATATAAATATGAATTAAATGTTTTTCTCAGATTTCTATTAATATTGCATTGAAATCAATTCACCAGTTAAGAATTAATCAATACTTTTATATATACCATCGCAAGTTCGATTTATTTTACAAATGAATACCAACATTTATCCATTTTTAAATATTTATCCATCACGTTTAATGACGCTAAATATAGCATAACCTATATTAATCTATTTATGTTAAAAATTTTAATGAAACTCTGATATTTCGAATATTACATTTGCTACATAAATATTCTACAAATTTCGTTTTTATCATAATTAATTTCAAATTAATTTTACATAATAAAAGTATAAATTGTTACTTCAAATATTTGATTTATTATAAAAATAATAATCGCAAAGTTTTTTAGAAAATCAAATCATTTACTAGTTTTAGGAATAGAAGAAAATAATTATTTCATATTTATATTAATTATTCTACTAGTTTCGTTATTTAAAACAGATTATAAAACAAAATCATTATTTAAAACCTTTCCTTTCAATCAGTTGAATTCTTTAAATAAAAATAATATTCAATAAAATAAATTTTCTACTGAGTTGGCGTATAAGCTGTTCAATCAACATTATTTTCTGTTTGGATCAACATGTAAATGAAAGTTGAGATTTTTATGTTTGGATTATATGATAAACTCTAAATGAGTACAAATATTTGGAATGAATTTTTAAAAATATACCTCCACCAACAATAATGTTATTTCTTTAATTCTAATATCGCAACAATGGCAATAATAATTTGATCCGTAACTCTATTTCATATGGCAGTATAATTATACATTATTTGTTGAGGAAGTATACATATTTTACCCTATATATATATATGCATTTATAATAGCAGAATCAATAATTCACGTCAAAATAACGTTAGAAACTTAGATACGTGCCAATATACAATAATCTAACATGATTTCGTACCAAAAAAGGTTACTTTATATTTTGTGTTTAAATTTAAAACACAGTTCAAGTTTTTACGACGGCGGCAAGCAAAATTCGCGCAGCGAAACGATTTTGCTTTGCAACAAAATTATGACGTCATCCGATTGGATATTGAAGTCGCGAACGTGTAATTTATTCCCGAACGAAAAATCCCGATCGATAATTGAATTATCAACGCATTATCGTAAACCATAAATCAGCGGGTTTTATCATCCCTTAAACAGACGGCGCGTTATTATGTCCCGTTTCTTTTTCAACCGCATCCCGCGATCATTATTCAGTATATAAAATGCATAAAAACATAATGACAAAGTTCTAGTTACCCCGCGCCACAATCTGCAAAGAAAAGTTGTCTCAAAATACCATTATCCGAGGGATCAAGAAAAGACATCCCGCGAAGTAATGTCCCCTGCCCCGCGCCTCCCCAAAACCTACACATATACACGAGAGTACGCCTATAATATCCTCAGCCACACAATCTTGATATTTATACAACAATTTCAAAATAATTTCCAATCCAAAGTTTGCATTTTTAAATTTTACTTTATCATAGAATTACAATACGGATAAAAAGATTTGCAAAAAAAATTGTGAGTTCTACATTAAGAAAAATTTATTAGTTACTTGTTACTGTATTTTATAATAACTCTATTTTATATTTTAAAAAAATATAACTAAGGAATAGAACTCATTGCCTTGTTACCAGCAATGCCACTTACCTCCACTCCATTCTGGTGCTAAAAATGTAGGTCTTATTTCACAAGCATCCGAGACTAAAAAATTTAACCCACGCCCGCCTGTTACATTTACTGCCCACCAATATTTTGTCAAAATATATTTTATAAATTTTACCGTTTCATATTATACGGAATAGTATAAATACTCCTATATTTGGTTCTATTAACTAAATATCTCTAACCAAACGATTTTAATTATAAATCCTATATCCCTTTTTTCTCAGTGTGGAGGCAACACGATTCTTGATTTAAAACTTTTATGTGTCCATCGCTAATAAGTCGCATCTTGTCGATCTAGAATGACCTCGGGAATTTTTGTCATAATTTATCTTAATTTCAAATGAATCCAAATTCAGATGACTACCCGTCTTCCGTTTCGTGTAGTCGTTATAGATTTTTTTTTCGTATAACTGTTTATCACCCGGCTATAATTCAAAACGCAACGTAAATTCAAGTGAGAAAATTTCACGTAAAAAGCCGGCGTGCTCACAGTTTACAATAACTAACTATTTCTCTCCGCGTATACGTACACATGCACGCGTGCATCCAGGTGCAACATTCTAGCCGGCCGAGCTCCGAAACGAGCCCAATCTTCTCGCGCGTGTAACTTTCCTATATCGACTTCTCTCTACAACTTCCAGCTGAAAAGACAAACATAAGTAATGCCGCAGACAACAAAACGCTATTGGAATTATTTGCCGTAAAACGAAACGTTATCAAGGAATTAAAATTTCTCTTTAATCGAGTATCTCTCGATATGCAATTTTGTCCTACGCCGGCATACGCGGGCTCATTTTCAAAATCTAATTTCCTTGCAATTTACAGAAAACTGAACAAATGGGTTCAAACGGTTAAGCTTACTATTTATATATTGTTTCATATTATATATTTTGGTAATTGTGTGCTCGTTCACATTTAGTGATAGTTCTCCAATACGTAAAATAATAGAGAATATATTAATTTTTATTGCCATTTTTTCTCCGTCCAAATTACTTAAGTGACAAAACTTTTAATGGAAGTTATAGCTTTACACTGATTTCTGATACTATTTCTATTTTTCTATCATTTCTTACTTTTTTAATATATTCACGAAAATCATTTAACAAATTAAGCAATGTAATTAAAAAAATTAAATTTACTTTATTCAATGTAATACGAAGTCTAAATGAAACTTGTACATTCATTTATAAATTGAATTGCCTCAATTCTATATCTTTCGTTGGACTGTTTTTATTAAACCTGATGAGTTTGCCTACCCAAGTAGAAATTTTGATCGGGCGCTGATCGGGGCCCAAGCGGGCTAAAATGGGTCCCAGCAGGGCAGACCATGACGGGCCCCGAATGGCGATGTAACGGGGGCGCTATCTGGGCCCCGGACCTA
>JABFPN010006370.1:0-11665 GCA_022817305.1 Leptoteleia sp. ZL-2020 | reverse complement strand
AAAAAAAAAAAAAAAAAAAAAAAAAAAAAAAAAAAGAAACGCTATTCTGGCTTTTCGTCGGCAGCAATTTGCGTACGGCCTGCAAACGAAACGAAATCTGCACGACCCGCGCGCCCTCTCTTCTCTATCCTTTCTATTCCCCCGGATCATTCTCCTTCATTCCAATTGCGTTTCTACATTCGTTCATCTTTGTTTTGGATTTCGTTTGTATGATTAATTTCATTTTTCTTCCTGTCGCTTATTCCAATTGCTTTGATGTTGCGTGAGTCTTTGTTCCTCGACCTCGTGCGTGTCTTTGTCTTATCCACACAAAACTATTTATTAAAATCATTCGACGACGCATAAACTGATGCGAAATAACCCAAGTAGAAATTCTAATCGGACTGAAATGTGGGCCTTGTCTGAAATCCGTGCTGCTTTATGGGGTTCCAGGCAGGTGTCCTCTACGTGGATCTTACATATGGCAATGACTAGGCTCTGATCAGGAATTCTGATTAGTCACACCTGGTCCTGACTGATGCCTGATGAGGAAGATGCAAAGCAATGTTTAAAAACAGTATATGACGGGAATTGAACTTTTATTACCTAATTCATAGCTCGGCATCGTTACACTGAGTTGTACAGTTATTATATATATTTGAACTTCATCTTCCTCTCAGCTATAACATCATCAAATGTTCGGATATAACCCAGTTAGGCCCCTAAATAATTTCCACTTTTCAGCCATATGTCAGTGAGTCTATATTTGGGGAACCAAATTCTAGGCATTTAAAAGGGATTTATAAAGATCTTAATTTCGACATATAATTTTTACTTATTGTTTCACTTTCTTCGTTTACTTTTGCTTTTACCACTTGTTTGTCATTGCAAGAGGTTGTTTAGAAACAGTTTAGTCAACCTTTTTTATTCCCTATCACGATACAAGTATTCAAGCTTTTACAAAACTACTTCGCTTTAATTGTAATTTCTTTATTGTTCTTTTTCATGTTGAAAAATACTGTCTAATATACTTGTATACTTATCCTGGCTGCAATTCATTTCGCCGTTTACAATGTTTATTTTCATTTTGTTTAGTTGAAACAATATTTTTGTTTTCGTTCCATTCGACGTTTTTCTTTATTTATTTGCGTCCTTTCAAATTCAACGGCATCATTAATAAACAACAAAAGCTCGTTGCTATTTACTTTTTCCAATCGAAAATCCGCACATTCGTCTTGCCGTGCACGTTTTCCATTTTTCCTCGTTCCATCGTCCCTTTTTCCAATCATCATTCCAATTTTCATCTCATTCATCAACTTATTTCCAAATTTTGGCTTTCGCCATTCATAAACCTCACGTCTCCGGCGAGGAATTTTTGGACCTCCCTTTTTCATCGCCTCCAATTTACTTTTCTTCCTTCTTTTCAAGCGCCCCTCTCCCCCCGGCCTTTTTTCTCCTTTTCCTCCCTTTATCGCGCTCTTTCTTGTAGGTGCGCCCGAAAGCAAAATCACGCTCGCAAGCTTTTCCATCGCCGACTTACAACTGAGCACAAAAGAACGCCGACTTTCGGCGTTCAATGCGCCGCTTTATGTCGATTGCCGCGACTCTTGTTTGACCCCGACCCATCCATTCGATAGGTTAAACGACGACGCTTTTCTCCGCAAACTCCCGCGGATTAGTTGTAATTGTGACGCTTCGCGCAACTTCAGCAACCTCGCGGCATTTGCGCTTCTTTTCGTCCCCTTCCCCTCCATCGCCACACTTGTTCCGGTTCGCTTTGTCGCTTCAGCATTCACAGTTTATTTGTTTATCAAATCGTCCTGACAATCATTCCGTTAAATTGCCCGATCAAACAGCGGTTTAACTCCCTTTCTTCTTTTCTTTTCATTTTCTTTCTCTATGCTGAAAGAAAAAAAAAATACCAATTTTTAATAAAGGGTTACTGGTTTGGCATCATACGTTCAGGATATCACAATTTGTCAGGAATATTATTGAAAGATATTTATGGAATATTTTTGGGTATTCTTTGATACTAAAGTTAATAAGTTGAAATGTAAAGAAAAAGCTTTGTTTGTTATACATAACTTTCTAAATGTTTACAAACATTGTACAACATTTTCATAATAAACGTTTTATTCTTCAGTTCCATTATTTCTTTAACTTAATAGTTCAAAAGTAATTAACTGTTTCAAATACTCTTACACTAAAGTACAAAAAAAAAAAAAAAAAATAATTAAACATCCTTTATTATAAACACTTTATGTTTCATGAAATTTCATTTTAAGATTAATTGAATATTTTATAAATACAGTTAATCAACTACAAAATAAATTGTGTTCGTCTACTGGGAAAAGGATTAATAAACCCTTATACAAGTATTAATAATGAAACTTTACGCGGAATTTTGTTCGACCTGATTGGCCACGTAATTATGTTACTAAAATTGAAAATATCCTTGGTAAATACACATTTTCCCGTTACATGCGTCGCATAATACCCGTCGTGTAACCTCATTAATTTTTAATTACATTTTATACATCATTAATGATTTCCTCGTCCTTCCAGTTAATTTTTTTCCTTTTTACTTCCTCAGATTTCCACTTTTTCATCCCCCTTTTTTGCAAATTGAAATAATTCAACTCGACAACGAACTGTGTTTCAGAATTATAAGCATGTTCCGAATATTCCTTCACACTTTTATATAGAATATCCATGGAGCTAAAGAATAAAGCGTTTTAAAAGTGAAAAATATAAAAAAAAAACTAGGTTCGTGTCCGTAAGCTTTCCTAAATTCATAGAAATAATTTTTTTTTTCAATTTTAGTTACATATCCTTCGTTTCAAAGTTACCAGAATAAGAACTAAAAAAAAATGAAATAAAACGACGGTTTTTAATTTCAATCTAGGAACAGTTTTCCCCTTATCCCGCTATTTACAATTCACCGCGTATCGCGACAAATCAACGTCGACGTACCGTTTTCTTTTACGATCCAACGAGTGCGATCCCTTTATCCGTAGAAAAGCCCTTCTCATTGGGTCTATACGCCGAATGAAAAAAGGAGCGAGCGAGACGGCCGATACGCGGAATCACGTAATTTATATGTTTTGAGGATCCGTCGGATGTTCAAAGTGGATATCGAAATAAAGTGTAAGGATCTTGAAAGGGGAGGAACGAGCGGCCTCTCAGATAGGGAATGTCGAAAGTTGTAGTGCTCGCTGATTTGGAAGAGAATGATTTTGTATGTGCGACAATTGGTTCGGTGCAATCTTTTCTGCTTAAAACTGTTTTGCCAATGTTCTTCACGGTTCAACGAGCAATAAACTTCGTTACAATTTAAATAATGAAACCAATGAAATCCGCGGCTAATGCTCAATAACGAAACTGTAATCTATATTAATATTAAAGGGAAAAAAGAAATGAACGACTAGAAAATATTAATAACAGCAAAATATTGGTAAAGGAAAAATATTATTAAAGGAAAATTAAAAGCAACTTAGTGGAATCAATGTTACGATTCAATAATTTATACAGAAATAACAGATTAAAATAATTTCGAATAAATACATAATATATCTCTCTGATGTTAAAGAATACTGCGAGGGGCTAATAAAAGTCTGATTGAAATTGAATAATAATTACACTTTTAATATATTTTAAAGTCATATACAGTATTCATTGTCGTCGTTGTTGTACGTTTACAATTTGCTGGTTAAAATTTACAATGCTATTCAATTTTCAGTATTTTCCGCATAAAACCGTATAATTATCTCATCCGTCAATTGACCTCCAAATTTCCACGTACCCCACAGATAAAATTCCGCATCATTCTTCCTCTCGAGTTTCCTTTGTCATCGCATCACTTGCAGCGTTACTTCCTCCCCTTGACCGTTCCATTGCCCTTGCCGAATTCTCCATCAAAGATGATTTCCCATTGATCCAACCCCACTTGCGATTCCCCGCAAGCATTTCATATTAAATAGCGTCAATAAAACTGAACATTGTCCGACGATAATTCGATAACTAAAATCCCGGGTTGGGCCACCGAATCGCGTCGTTTTTCACCCGTGGCTAGGTGGCGCCCCAAACGGGGGCTGCAGTTGCTACTTTCGTTATTTATGGCTTCCCATATAATCCGCGTTGCCTATCCCCACCGACTTCTCCCTCTTCCCCTTAATGTACATTTACATGTGTACGCGCGCGCGTGTGTGTGTGTGTGTGTGCGTGCATATTCGTTCCATCTTTGTCCCTCTGCCTCTCCCTCGCTGCCTATCCATCTATTTGTTTTTCGTCTCATTCTACGGTAACTTCTTTGGTGGCGCGCGCGACCCAGTCAACTTTGACGACGAACGCACTCGCAGAAACTTACGAAAAGGATTTGCCCCGGGTTCACAAAGCGGCGTCGTAATGATCGCGGAGCTCCAGCGTCGTGACTAATTGGCTATCGATTATACGTCAAGCCCTGAATCGCAACCCGGAGCGCGGCGCCCCGTGACAACTTGATATGGCTTTACCTTGAACACACAAACCCCGATGTGATTTTTTTCTCCCTCCCTCCCTCCCATTATCAGTCTCTCTCTTTCGCGCGCGCAGGTTTCGTGTTAGTAACCCCGATAGTTTCAAGTCGAACTGACACACAAACGAGCCGTCGAGCTTGATCAAAATCATCCTTTTATTATTCGTCGAGTTTTCAACCGCGCAGAAGTTGTTCGACTGTTTCCGCGTTCTTTAATTGAAATTTCGTTTTAATTATCGAGGCGCCAAAGAACATATTGGATTTCACTTTGTCTTTATTAAATTTTCTTTTATTATGCGATTATTTTGGAATTTTAAGAAAATTAAAAAAATTCCTCAAAGTTAATTTCACGCTGCTCGGTTGAAATTTTAAGGTGATTGGAAAATTTGCTCGCAAAAATAAAAATAATTGTAAAATAAATTTAGTAAAGTGGAATGGCACTTTATTTTATTCTTTTTTTTTTAGATTTTCATTAATTTAGTGTTCTTTTAAAGTAGTTTGTCGATTACTACAGAAACTGGTGAAAATATTTCCATATAATTAATGTTAAAGTGCATTTCGGTAACACAATCTTCCCTTTTCCTATAACGCTAAGAAAGATATAATTGAAAAATCGCTCAACTTTTCTTTCGTGGACTTCGGATACGCTATCATAAATCCAAAAAATTACGTCGTGCGTCGTAACTAATTGGGTATCGATTACACGTCAGGTCCTGGATTCGCCACCCAAGGCGCTCCGCGACAATCTGACAAGGCTTTGGATGAAAGTGCCTCCTTTTCCCAAACTTTTTTTTTCGCCGAAAATAAATATTTCATTTCCGTCAACTCGCTGATTGATCTATTCTCGTACGCTCAGCAATTCCACTATTTGGCAAATTATATATCATTATTACATATCGCATTGTGTAAATGTACCGCAAATAATAATAAGAGGAAAAAAGTTGGTTACATGTTAGCTGGGATTGAAAAATTTGTTGAAAATTGAAATCGAATGTTGTTTGTTAGCGTTAAGTTGTTAACATGTAAAACAGGGAGAATTGTGTATCGACAAAAACGCGATATCAGTCGTTGCTTGCGTAAAACAGGAAACCCAGTTGCATTAGTCCCCCGAGACCGCGGAAGAACATTTGACAAATAAATGACCGTCTTTTGAAGAAATTCTCTGGAGGAATTATTTCTGCAGATTACGTCGCGCAGAAAAAAAAGAAAGTTAAATTAATCAGTCCTTATAATCCTATGTAGTGTATATAAACGACAGAAAATGTGTTTAATCTTTACCTCCGGCCATTTTTCTCTCGCAACAATTTTTCACGTTTTTTGCGAAAATTTGCCGGCAAAATTACTCCCCGCCAGGTCCTCTTCTTTTTTTCTTCCGCCAAACGAACAGAACTAATTCCCCCCTCTGTAACGCGTCTAATTTTTAATTACATTTTTTCGAGTCACAAATTTCAATTATTAATTCAATTCCACTGATACATTTTGATGTCACTTTTGTAAGAGCAGACATTTGAATTCAAGCGCTTATAAATATGATTTTCCCAGAGTTACGCGGCCCTTTGATTCATGAGAGTGGAATTGTGAATATTTTCGCGTCAAATGTTTTGGCCGCCGAAAAATGTCGAGGACACTTTTGTAATTATCTTTTTTTTTTCTTTTTATACTCGTGCAATTATTAGTAAGCGCGCAACAATGAGATCATTTATTTATGCTCTAAAAATTAACATTTAAATGCACATAAATTCTAATACCTATTGTATAATCCAATGCAATAACGGTTAGATTATCGAAAAAGAGAAATAAATTAAGAATAAAATTGTTTGATTAATGTTCAATCGGTGAACCCTTAAATGCGTTATGATTTTAAGTAACTTTTATCTTCGTGTCGTATGTTAAATAAGCATTAAATATAATTTGATAAGAGTCACGAAAAAGTGCAGAAATGTGAAATAAAATAAAGTTGAAAGACGTTCGGATTAGAGTGAAACTGAGGGGTGAGTAATGTACGCACTGACTGCGTCAGTGCCCGTTTGTTGCCCGCGTGAAAAAATGAAGAAAAAAGGCAGAAGAGCCTCGGAGGAAATATCGGCATTGAAATGCAGGGTTACGCCTATCGTAATCGCTCGCTTATCGGATAAGTTAGCTGCGCGAAATCAAACGTTTGTTGGTCGCGCGCAAAGTTATAGCGCGTCTTACATAAAGGCCGTGGCATCGGCGCGAAGAAACCCCAAGTTCCCGTGCGGATTAACGTCGCTATCGCTGGAATAATGCGTATTCCGCGCGCGAGCACGCTCCAACGCTACCCGCGAATGCGATTACGCGGAATTATCCGTTGATTTCTCGCCGTGATGTTCGCGCGTAAGCCGCGCGTTATGCCTCGGTTAGGCGTCCAAAAAGTCCCATTTTATTTGCCTGCCCCCTTGTAAAATTTTTTTAACAATCCAACAATCATTTGTAGTGTAATAATAAAAAATTTTATTTGTAAAACATTCCTTGTTGAACAAATAAAATTTTTAATACATTTTAAGGTATAATTTATTTACTCTAAAACTAAGTTATAAGTGTACACTGAAGAAAAGGAAATAATATAAATTATTAATTGATACACAGAGTTAAAGATATATTATTGACATATGTTATTTTTGCTGTAAATAATAGTAAACTTTAATAATAAAATTCTAACTTTCAATTCGGAAATCCTATTTTTTCATTCAATGTTTAGAGAAAAAAATTTGAAAAAGATGGAAAGATATTTTAAAATTGGAAATGAAATTTTGATTGTTTCCTTTGGAAGTTAAATAAAATAATATGATTGAATTATCGCGACAAAGCAAAAATGAATTAAAGGAAAAATTTTTTCACGGAAGATCAACACGATCCGGGAATAATCTCCCGCATTATAATCCAACTTGCGCGAAACTTTGAATACAAATGTTCAAGTAACTTTAAGTATAATAGTATAGTAGCATAATAGTTTTTTTTCTTCTCTTTTTTTTCTTTTTTTTTTTTTTATTCAAATAAAATAATCATGCGATTTCAGAAATGTTTCGCGTTGTGAGAAAAAGGGAAGAATATCCGCCGGATGAGCGCAACCATTTGATAATTATAATGCGCGAAAAACAAACGGAGTCGGTATAAATGCGAGTTTCATATATAATGATTAAGCGCAGTTATAAGACTGTGAGATGTATATTGCTAAGTTGAATTTTGTTAAACGGCAATCACGCATTAAAGTTCAAGAGTCAGATTGTTGGAGTTCGTTTTCAGTTAGGCGCTTGTTATGCCGTATTATGAAAGATTACTCCGCGTTTCGTGATTTTCAATATTTTATTGCGCAATCGAGGCAATTCTTTTTTTTAATGGCCTCCTTATTATAGCCAAAATTAGATTTTAAAATCCAAGAGATGTTCATACAAAAATTTTTAGAATCCAATTTTTGTCTTTAAAAGAAAATGAAAATAATACGTAAGAATTTACATTTAATCTCTCCGAAATGAACTGCAATATTAACTATTTCAGTGTCGATGTATTCTGCAGGGTACGTAGATTTGAAATCGATGACCTTTTAAATCTAATTACTGCACAGTTCACTTGTTTAGATGCAGATATATATACGCGGAAGACGGTCCAAATTGCAAATTATCTGTGTGCAAATGTAAAAGTGAGAAAGAGAATTGTATCATAAATTAGCATGCTACTTATTCTAAAATAGACGATTTTAACGTGCATTGTGTTAAAATTTTCCATGAATATAATACTTCTAACAAGAGAATCAAATTTGAACACAATACCCGTTAAAAGTTTTCATTATATAATCGTACAGTTCAATTAATACAAACCGTGTCAAATTTTCGATTATTTCTTTCTCAGTGAATACGAAGGTTATCTTCGCGTGAATTATTAATGGTATTATTCGATGAAAATACATTTATCATTTAAGATACACTTTAGAGATGTTTTTGTACATTAACAAGAAAAGACATTTTTTGTATCACAACAGAATATATTTTATTAAACGTAGAGTTTTTCCAACATATAAATAGCTTTGGCACTCATAGGATCAATCAGTTATTCAAATCAAAAAATTACGTCCAATCAATTTCATTCAATTTATTTGAGACATCTATTCGAATAAAATTAGAATCTAATTCAAAATCGAATAGCGTGATAAAAAAGCGCAAAGGCAAGCAAACAATTTATTTCAACTCGAATTCCAAGCGTAAGAACGCAACGGCGAGAGCATAAATCATACTGAATTAGACTAATTAAAAGAATCCGAGATATAAATCAAAGCGAGTACGTTTAACGGCGGGAAAAAGGGGGCAACAAATTGCATCGGAAAATGAACTACTTAAATTGCAAAACGACCGTGCGTCAACGTCCGCGGAGCATATCTCAAAATCGAAATCTGCATTGCCGATTCGAGCGCCGGAAACAAATGGAAACGGCAACAGCGAACATTTTTCGCCGATCCCTTTCAATGCATCATTCAAAAGTCAATCGATTTCCACGCAGATTAATCAAACGCGCTCGGCCTGGGCCGGCCACTTAAATCAAACGAAACGTCCACGTCGATTGGCGTGTATCGGAAAATACGAAAGGCAACCGAGAAAGCCGCGCGCTTCTCCTAGCGAATCAGTACACTCATTTGCACAAAGATAATTTTAATCGCTGTTCACGGTCTCGTTTGTGTTTCCCTTCCACCCCCCTCCCCCTCGCATCCACTCCTTCTCTTTTTCTCTGCCCTCCCTGTCTCTTTTTTTTCCTTTCCTTTTCCTTTCCTTTTCCTTTTCATTCGTTTTTTGACCATCTTTCTCGTCATTTTTTTTTTCGTTCGCCGATCGCGAACCACGTTAAACCGGTTCCGACTGAGACGGCCTCGCCGCTCTTTCCGTGGCGTTCGTGCATCGATAAGTGCGCTTAATCACCGTCCCGGACCGTCTCGGATAGGTTTTAATCCAGCGTTTGCATTTGTTTTTAATAAACTTCGTATCCGCGTGACGAACTCGTGCCATTTCTCCAACTATCGACTTTGTCCTTGCATTATACAAAAGAGTTTTTATTGTTATTGTTGCTTTTATTATTGGTGTTTTCATATTAAATATACACTTTTCAACAAAAAATTTCAAACAGATCTATGTCCTATGAAAGAAACATTTTAAACGTTTCATCAGTATTCATTCATTTGAAAGATCTTCCAAAATCTAACCATAATAACACTCGCTAATCATTCAGATAAACTTAAATCATTAATTTAAACACAGTCAGAAAAATATTTTCATTATCAATCACTGTACATTATGACACTGACATGAAATTTACATTTGTCAATAATTGTAACATGAAAAATTGGCGTGGAAAAATTTCAGTGCAACTGCAGAAACTGCATTATGACGAACGCTGTGGTGAATGCGGCAAAACCTGTGGCTGGGAAATAAAATTTAATAAAACTTTACCACAAACTCCACCATATTTGCCACAATATTTCCAACATGGCTTACCTGCAGTTTTTAATCCTGATAAAATCGTTCATAATTGAGCTTAAATATTAATAAATATATATTCTATACCAGCATTATCATATCGTAAAATAAATTTCTTATAAAACCTCTTTTTTTCCCTGCATAGAACTTAACATTGATTACCAGACAATCGGTGCGAACTCAATGTTCACTGATAAATCATTGACATAAAAACAACATTTCTAAAATCCTTTTTCATTCGCAGTTAATTCAATAGACTAAAATTTATATCAAGTGAAAACGTTGAACGAAACACGAACATTTTTGGTTTTCATTTTTTCTCCTCGCGCAATGAAACTTCGTAAAATACAAAAAAAAACGTTCTTTTCTGAAAGCGACTGTAATTCAATAAAAAGCGGGACGTTCCGGCAATAATAAAATTTGTTTCAAAATTCAATGAAGATTGATTAAACCGAGGCTCGCTGGTACGAAAAATGAAACGTTATCTGTCAACATTGGCTATCGTTATACGGCAGAAAAGTCTGGAATTTATTGGACCATTATTATTTATCCTTCTTTGTTCGCATTACGCATTCTTGGTCAAATAAAAATGTATTTGTCTCACACGTCCAGAATCGCAGTCGATACGATAAAGCCGAACAACACGCGCATTATCGTCCCCTGATGTCATTCGTGTCATCAGTCATTGGCCGTATCTGCCAAAGTGCGTTGTCGTGCGCGCATTTTTTTTCTTTTTGCCATTTCCCCTGAGTCATAATTTCAACAGTGACTTACGGCAAACATAGCCTCGATAATATGAATGTTTTATCAATTGCGTCCCCGCAAATGGCCCGAGCTGATCTACGCCAGGGGCGTATATATCATGGGAGAACAAAAGCTCTAACATAGATACGCTTATTTCAACTGCCTCGAAATTATTCGTAAAGTTTGAAACGATAAAATTGCAGTCCCTGGCCTTATGGCCGCAAACCTTTAAACACAACACATTCCACGGTAAATGTTTCGACCATTAAAAGACGATTATCCTAGATGAATTATAATTTTAATTCCATAATCCGAAAATTAATAAAAATATTCAAAAGAAATCTCGTATTCGCAACTTTGTTGAAAAGTGTAAAAACAACTTGCAGCATAAATCATGCGAGATCTAAAATGGGATGAAAATTTGTCAAAAAATTTCCTCTCGGATTAATTTTACGGAATCAGCGACAAAACTTGTGGGTACACACATTTTTATGAAATATTAAATCAAATACTTTAAGCGTTACACGCCCCGCATTTCCGAAGTTAAACTTCAAATTTAAATTTACTCCGCGTGAATATGCAAATGACGTCAGTGCCTTTAAGAACGCATTAAATAAATGCAGAAGGACATTTTTGTGACTCGGAGGGTTTCGTTGGCTTGAAAATTATGGATTGATTTCAATCCACGGTTTCGCTCGAGAGAATAAATACAAGTTCTTCAATCGGATAGATAAAAATGTCGATTTCATAGACCTTAATGGCATCAATCACACCCGTATATCCGCGCGCAACGCATCGAATCATGCGCGTCCTTTTCGAACCAATTGATATATACGCTCTGCAATCTGGTCATCGTTTAAGCTTATCGATAACCTTCCAGAGTGCTTGGTCGCTATCTTTCTCACTCCTTCCCTCTCTCCCTCTCTCTCTCTCTCTCTCTCTCTCTCTC
>JABFPN010006369.1:0-11665 GCA_022817305.1 Leptoteleia sp. ZL-2020 | reverse complement strand
AAAAAAAACGAAATTTAATATTTTTAGAAATTTATTCCGTTGTATTTACAAAATTTCTGCACCGTGCCAATACTGAGTCAGTCGTAATTCGATACTGGGTTTGTATTAAATAACTTAAAATTTCTTATCTGGTCAGTACTGATTGACCACGGAAACAATAGTAAAACGATACTGTGCCAGCATTGAATCAGTAGTAAATCAGTACTGAGTCTGTACCGACAGACCACTGGGCCGTAGTACGGCCGGTGTTATCACACCTGTACAGGGCCAGTTGGGCATCAGTACTCAGTCAGTACTCAGTCAGTACAGATGCCAGTACCGGCAACTCTGGCGTCGGTATTGTGCCAGTATTGCCCCGTATGTAAATTTCCACCTGGGTGATAAACGTATATTTATTTATTGGTAAAGTTTGTTACGACATTATGGAAAGTTTTCTGGAGTGGTGTTTTTCTTCAGAAGAAATTTTAATACGGAGTTAAATGTGTATTTTGTTATATAATTACATTATTATTATAGTTAAAAAGAAATTTATCAAATGTAAATTGCGATTTGCGCATATTGAAATAAATGTATACATTTAATATATTTATTAATGTATTTATGTTTTTAATACAGGTATTTAAAATATTAATAATCATAGAACTGAAAAACGAAACGTTCTGATAATACGAAACGTAAAAAAAGTTGTTTTTCTTTTATAATTCTTTTATATCCTTGAAAATGTAGATAGATATATTCTTTATTTGTCTGCCCGAAGGCCTTACAAAATATGCTTACAAAAGATTTATAACAAAAATTATACAAAAAATAAATATAGAAGAAAATACAAAAATTAAACAAAAAAATATCGCAAAAGAAACAAAAAAAAATATATAATCGCACAAAAATACGCTCCCTCTTTCGCCTCGCCAAGCCTCGGGACCCCCTTGTTGGTGCCAGTTCTTTTCGGTTTTGCAGACTCTATTTAAAATAAGCCCCTTAACCCTCTTATTCGCCCCTACCCCTTATCCCTCAACCTCTTCATTTCTCTCATCCACTCTATCCCTTTCACTCCAAAAATTTCTCCCATTCTTCCTTCCCATTTTATTCCTCTGTCACAATCATACATCACATGCACCCTCGTCTCCTCATACATCCCACACAACCTACATACTCTCTTCTCTTCATCCATCCAAAACCTACTCCCTCTCCATTCATTCCCACACCTCCATCTAGCTATCATTCTTACATCTTCCTTCTTTTTCCCCTCTCCAATATAATCCGGCATCCCCTCTTTCTCTATCCATCTATATTCCTTAAAATATCTTGACCCCCCCAGCCTTACTCTCCTTTCCTGTACATCTACCATATCATCCCTTTCTTTACACCACTCACTTACCCTTCCCCCCCTCATCTCCACCCATTCCCCACTGACCCCGCACCTATTAAAATATTTTTCCCTCATCTTTCCCCATTCCCCTTCCTTTCCCTCCCTTCTCCTATACTCTTCCCAACATTCCCTCAACAATTCCCCTTCCCTCCTCTCCCTCATTTTTTTTGTCTCGCTGCTCTTCTCCCTGCTTCTAATCTCAGTATTAGTAAAATAAAAATAATATTTTAATTTTCTCTTTCGACCGTATTTTTAGTCAACAGACAAATTTATTCAAATTAAATTTTTGAAATAAAATCTCCAATTTTCATTTTTGATTAACGTTTCTATATTTACAAATATTATTTGTTGCTAACACAAGATATTTTAATAGGCATGAGGCAGCCGTTCTGTGAGACGGCACCCGAAGTTGATTGTTTAAAAAAGTAATTAAGTTTTGAGCCGTATATAAGTTTTGAGCGTGGTACATAAATAGCACATAAATCTTAGATCATTTTTTGTTATTACGTGCATTTGTCAATGAGCGGGGTGCAGGTGCCTAGGGTAGCTGGACCCCGGAATTACCTTTTAAAAAAAAATAAGTTTCCCGAGGGGTACAAAAATTATGTTTGTGGTACATAAATAGCACATAAATCGTACATCATTTTTATCTACTATTTTTTGTTATTACGTGCATTTGTCAATGAGCGGGGTACAGGTGCCCAGGCTAGCTGGACCCCGAAATTACATTTTAAAAAAAATAACTTTCCCAGGCGGTACAAAAATGATGTTTGTGGTACATAATTAACACATAAAAAGTACATAATTCCTGTGTAAAAAAAATTTGAATTTGACGAAGTCGGGGTCCAGCTACCCTGAGGTTACCAACACTACATATGAAAATATGTATACTTTAAAGTAAGTATCATCTCTTTAATTGTGCAAACACAAATTTATCTTGAAATTAGTAAACACAATATAATTAATTAAACAACACTGACCGAACGTAAATAATTTAACACGGGTGAAACACAGACCGAAACAAAACTGCGAAGACAAATAGACAAATAGACATATGACAAATAGACATATTCAACGGACCAAAATTACTCCCTACGATATCCTGGACCTATGTGGTTAGTTCAGTTAGATTCTAAAGAAATAAATTTCTTGATGGGTAAAAATGGCAGTTTTTCATAAAAAACTCTAAAACTTTTTTTAAATTTTTACCGTTTTTTGGCCATAACTTTTGAACGGCAAGAGAGCGCCAATTTTTTTTGAGATTCTTAATTAGGGCGAAAAAATGCATCGATTTCATATATTTTTTACCCACCTTAGGGGGGAGGACATTCCGAATAATTACCGGTATATATTTTAACATGGAGTTAAAACTTAAACCACTGCGCCAACGTCCCTGTTTCGTAACGTGAGATGTATGCCGACCGTCATTTCACTAATTTCAATTATTCAATATGAATATCGAGTAAATTTTTTTTTCAGTGTGGTTCGACAGTTAAGTCAGTACTGGCTTAGATCCGTTTGTCCACTGGAGCCACTAGAGATACAGTACGGAATCAGTACTGCGGTCCATTTATGGTTTGCCGTAATACGGTATCTGTCCTGTGCCAGTATCGGGCCAGTTGTCAATACTGGCGATTTCCATCTGGGTACACGCAGAAAATAGATTAGCTAAGATACAAAAGTAAACACATCAAGTAAAGATTATCAACCGTATCTCTTATAATTATATTTATTACAAAATTAATTTTGTTTTCATTTTTAAGTGAATAAAATATCAATGCTTACGTGATAAAATTTGTTTTATCATTCGGACCAAGCATGGCATAATCTTGGTGCCGACGATCGGCATGAAAAAATAAATGTACATGGGTCGTTGATCGGCACGTCAGCGGGCCGATGGACAGCCGATCATCGATCGATCGTCTTTAGCTGTTGATCGGCACATCAATGACCCGATGGATAGCCGGTGACGGCCCATGCACATTTGGTGTTTCATGCCTATCTATAGACGATCGACGGCAAACGTTGTCTTTTTCTATGTGGGAAGGAATACTATGACTGGGCACACATCCCTTCCCTCTTCTCCGAAATATTATAAAATATAATAGCAACTACTAATAAAATTCTTTCAGAGTACATTTCAACATGAAAATTACTTTATCAAAATTTCTTTTACCTATGAAATTCACAGAATCAATTTATACTCTCTAACAATTTCATAAATCAATGCATGTAAATCATTCAAATTTTATTAAATTACTACTTCTACTGGACTATATATACGTAGAAAACGATTTCCAATAGAAATCTTTAGTTTTGTACAATGTTCAAAACGTTTCCATTCGTTTGTAATAATACGGTTCAAGTAAGGCTTATAATTTCAAGTGTAAATACGTTGTTTTAAATAACAATTATAGTGATTTGCTTGCCTTTAGAATAATAAGTATTATCACTGGAGTTAATAAATCTGTAAACATTTCATATTTATACAACTGTTTACGGGCCAACTTTTACAAGCAAATGACGTAGTCTCATACCAGTTTATAATAGCAGTTTCTCCAATAATTTGTAGAGCGTAGCAAAATGTGTTGTTACAGTGCTGCTCTTACTTTGCTGCAACTAAACATTTTACATTATAACATAAAAACTGGATTATACTCATAACATTTGTTACTTCTGTTAAATACATGCAAAGTGTGTGATCCGTGTAGATTATTTGTGTCAGATACATGGAGAGAAATGCCGTTTGATAAATTGCAACGTATATAGGAAATCAGTGATGACATTGTCACACTTAGCAATTTTGGAAAACAAATTTCATATTATACAAATAAATTTCTGAACAGTGCTTTTAAAAGTTTTAAAAATTACAACGTGGGTTGTACTAAATTAAGTAATTAAGATATACAGACAAGTAGAGTTGCACTTGTCGAGATTGACGATCACATTTTTTTGTCAAGTGATCAAACAATGCTCCGTGAAAGCTACAATATAGTCGAGTACAGCAAAGTTCCATAGAAAAATAATTAGGTGGACGTCTGTTCATATAATTTATGTTTATGTCAAAATAATAAAGAATTTTACTGTTTTTTGGTAGTTAATTAAACCCATAAACATTAATGTCTCGACTTTCCAATTAAAAAGCAGTACAATTTCTTGGAATATTTCTTCTAGTCTCACGAAAAGTATTAATTTTGTAATCAATAATTTATTATTGTTTATCAGTTATAATTAAATTATCTTCCTATTTAAAAAGGAAAAAAAATGTTTGTACGTTTGTTCATTCTTAAAGTAATTAAAATAAATATATTGATAATTTTTTGTATTATTTTATGTAAAAAAACAACATTACAAAATTAAACGTTGCTTAAGTATATTTATTTAATGTTTTTAAACTTAAATGTAATTATTCTAACTTTTTAGCAATAACATGAAACAGATAAATATCTTATTTTTATATAAATTTATATGTAAAGTCATTTTATAAATATATATGTCAAGTGGGATTTATTTTTATTTTTTTTATTATTAGTATAATATCGTAAATCAGCTAATAACACTTATTTTACTATAATAAATTTAACGAAATTTAGGTACACTGAGAGAAAAGTAGTATTAAATATTATAAATAATCAGTTACATAAGGCTGGCTCAACCATGTCAGCTCAATCAAAAAAATATAGCAAGTAATTAAGTACTAATTATTTACTAATTCATTACTAAGAAAATCAATTTTTACTATAGTCGTTTCTGAGAAATAAGTAGCTGCTCCAGCAACTCGATCAACCACATTAAAAATGCGACAAGAGCCAGCAAACTAAATTAAATGATAGTTACTAATTAATTACTGGCCGAATATAGCGTCAAAAGTTTAAAAACAAGATATTGTTTTAAGTTAAACACAAAATAATGTGGAGCAATTGTACCAAAATTAGATACTGATTCCACCATGTAAAGCAAACGCTACAGAAATGACCATTTTTTACTATGGCCATTTTTGATGTACGACCGTTAACTATTGCCACACTGAGAGAAATCAGCCATAGTTATTATTACTAAACATGATATAGTTACAGTTTCAGCGGTTGTAATAACCAGGAATTGCGTTAATATAATCAAAGTTATAGTTCTCACTACTTAAATGATAAAATAGTTTGATTAACTAAGATTTATGGTTATTTTTCATGAATACTAAAGTATTCTAGTTCTTACAACTGAATACTATAGTTGATTCCGCGATCATTCCGCGCATCTTTTGTTTTGTATTTGCGTGCGGCCATATCCTCAATTGTGTTCGTTTTTGCATACACTTTATGCTAGTTCGTTGAATTCACATGGAGAATCCAAACGGTTATTTTCATGTAGTGATCGTTTCCACTTTTATATAAAAAGGAAATTTACATCGACACCATCGCTAAATGTAGGTATTTCATACATTCAAATTATGTTATTTTTTGATCAAATAATGTTTATCAAATAATGTTTTTATTTTATGATTTTAAAACTCAAATTTAAACCGTAGATTAAAGGCAATTAACATTATACATGGATGAGTTCGTGAAAATTGCATTAATATAATTTAACGATATTTGACGTATTTTAACGTCCTGTATTCACCAGAGTACTACGGTTGTTACTACATAAAGAATGATAATATTAATATTTTGCCATAGTAATTATAACTATGAATTAAGTTTATTTTTACCATAGCGTTATGGTTGAAATAACTGGCTACTATAATTATTTCAATTATGTAATTAAGTATAATTTACTATAAACTATAATTACAGATACTATAAAGACTCTAGTAAATATAACTAATGACTATTGTATTCATGAAAAGTAACTATAGTACACTAGTCACGAACACTAGAATTTTCACTCAGTGCAAAAGTCCTAAATCTCGTACGAGCGAGATGTGTCTTTAATTTAAAATAATATCTTGTTTTTAAATTTTTTACGCTATATTCGGCCAGTAATTAATACGTAATTATCATTTAATTTGGTTTGGTGGCTCTTATCGCATTTTTAATTTCTATTCTATGGACACGGGAGTATAATTTGATTCACAAAAATATATGTACTGATTAATATTTTCAATGTATTTTGGAAAGTGCGATTTTTTTGTCGTCTGCTCGAAAGGAAGTAGCACTTTCTAAAATACGTTTAGAATATTCAACAATATATATATTTTTGTGAATCAAATTATTCTCCCTTGTCCACAGAATAGCGCTCTGGTCCATAGATTATAAAATGTAAATTAATTAAATTTTGATTACAAAAGACACTAACTCCGTGACAGCAGACTTGATACATCACCTTAAGTCTAACCTTCTTTCTTTGTTTTTTTTTTCAAATGTTTTTTAAAATGATTCCGATTTTTCTTATAATGTACAAGGATCATTTGTATCGAGGTTATGCTTAGTTAGTAACATCTCTTGGAAAAATGTACATCAAGTTTCAGCCATATTAGTCTATTTCTTTGTGTTTGGCAGTCGTTTGATTTTCAAAAAATGGACGAAAATTAATTTTGTGTGGTGATTAAACATTACTTTATGAAAGGCCAAACGTCTCAGGAGACTAAAGTTTGTAAGTGGTTTCAACATTTTCGGAATAACCATATGGATACAAGTGACACTGAACCTTCTGGACGCCCTGTGAAGGGTACTACTCTAGAAATAATTGATAAAATCCGTGATATGGTGATGGATGACAGAAGAGTGAAGGTGCGTGAGATAGCTAGTGCTATGGGCATCTCGAATGAGCGGGTACATAATATTTTGCATAAACATTTGGACATGAGGAAACTATCCGCAAAATTGGTGCTGCGATTGCTCATCCTTGCCCAAAAACGAAATCATGCGAAGTGTTGCAAGGATGGCTTGCAACTGTTCCAGAAGAATCCGCAGGACTTTAAGCATCGTTTCGTCACTGTGGGTGAAGCATGGATACATCACTATACTTTTGAGACCAAAGAACAATCGAAACAATGGGTTACCAAGGGGCAATTTGCACCAAAAAGAATAATTCTCACCGACTATCTAGAAAAGTGTAAAACTATTACAGGTGCATATTATTCATCGTTATTGGACCGTTTGAAAACAGAGTTGCAAGAAAAATGCCGGCGATTAACCCACAAAGAAATTTTTTTCCATCACGACAACACACCAGCTCACACCTCAGCAGTTGTGGTCGCAAAATTAATAGAAATAGGAATCCAACTCGTTTCACATTCCCCCTATTTCCCAGACTTGGCTCCCTCGGACTACTATTTATTCTCCAATTTGAAAATATGGCTGGCGAGAAAAAGATGTTTTTCAAATGAGGAGGTGAAACGAATGGATATTTTTCAGGCTTGGACATATCCTATTATTCGGAAGGGATCAACAAACTAGAACAGCGTTTGACGAAGTGTATAAGTCTAAACAGAGACTATATCGAAAAATAAAAAAGGTTTACCGCAAACAATTAAGTAGTTTTTATTTTTGCACGGACTTTTCAAACGACGCTCGTAACTAGTGTACGTTCAAATTGATTTTCTTTAAATAAGAGCTCTTCAAACAAACTATTTTCAATAGCATATAAAATAATCATTAACACATTTTAAAATGCTTGCATTTATTCAAAAGTTTTCAACTTAGTATTAGACGAAACAGATTTGGTTATTGATTCAAAATATAGTGTAAAAAATTATTGAGATAACAGGGCCGTCAATAACTTTTAAAAAGTCTTAGGTTTTGTCAGGGACTATATGAAACATTTTTAAAATAAATTTTCTTTAAAATGATTCAATATGTTCTCAAAAAGTATTCTTAATTCAAATTTATTGTTTTAATAACAGCTGCGCAAATCTTAATTGGTGCAAATTGAATGCAAATAATTTTAAAAATTTCCAATAATTTTGCGTTTGCTGGGTAGGAAAGAATTCCAGCCATACTTGCATGAAATCATGCAAGATTCGCGTAAAATAGTACTATACTCTAAAAGTATGAATCGCAAGCTAATATTGCGTAGATTTCATGTTTAAAAAGCAGTGCTATCTATCAATGCTAATATTAGTTTGACGGTTATTCATACAATAATTATAGTTACTGCATAAGTGTAATAAATAAAGTAGCTGAACGAAGTTTAGTTATTGCTATAAGAAAATAAAGTTACCAAGACAAGGAAATGTAGATAGGCACAAATATAACTATGGACCGTAGTTGCTGCATCAATAATAGTCCTCTCAGAGCCGTATTCACAACATCGACACATGCACACGACACGCGCACACCATTATTTGTAGGTTGGCAATGCTACATCATACATACATACATACACACATATACATGCATACATACAAACAAAACAGTGATGCCACGCTAAAAATCATGGTGTGCGCGTGTCGCGTGCGTGTGTCGATGTTGTGAATACGGCTCTCAGTGTACCATTACGACCGCAATGCCATCTCTTTTACAATAACTTATTCTCCATATTGAACTAAAACGATAGCTTCCGATAATGTTTATTTGAGCGATTAAAGTATTGTCGTAATTAATTTATCATTCAATAATTGTGGAACGCATTGAATTAAATAAGTAATATATAAATGTTGAATTGCAGCAATCTGGCAGTGGATCGTCGACGGAAGGTGTGGTAGTGAGCAGTGGCGGTGGCAGTGGTGGTGGCGGTGGTATGGACTGTATGCCACTACGGCCAGGACCTTTTCACTACTTAATAAGCGAGCAAGCGAAATCTTTGGTCGCCCTTCAGGAACTACAAAATGAAGTGGGAGCCCTCCTCGAATTCCGGGACCTCGTCATCGAGACTTTCCCAAACCTCCGGCACAAAATGGCCGCCGGATCGAGTGGTTCGGCGTCTTCGACAAACGTCATGTCCGTGATGTCCGCGAGTCAGGGCTCCCATCATGGTCAGCCAATGATATCGAGCCCTGCCATGTCGCGTAAGATCAGCGCCGAGTGGGAGCCCGGCAAGATTCGTCGAAGGATACCGCGAGAGGGCGAGTCTGCGTCTTCGAGTACCTTCTTACCCCGCAGTCGAAGCAACTCTCACAGCGGCGGCGGCAAAAACAGCGCCACTGTACAAGATTCTGGCTTCAGCACAGAGACCTCCTCGAAGGACAATAGTGCATCTACCGCCATTCCGAGGCCCTCCAGTCCGCGGCCAATTTTGCCCGATGTCGAAGTCGAGGATGAACTTTGGAATCTGTTGGACGTTATACATCGGAAAGGGATTAGGCTTAGAGAAGAGGTCGAAAGTCTTCAAGGACGATTAGAAAGCGCTGCTCCGGAAGAATTTGTCCAACCTAGAGGTTCGCTTTTATTATTATATAACTTTTGCCCTCTGTCATAAAATACCGTCAATAAGGTCCTCCACTGACAAGTGTATACGAACATTTCTAGAATGTCAAATCACATTCGTTATGTCTCTGTCCATCCGCTCTTTCCTATCCTGTTCGTTTTTCCGTCATTATCCAGTCCTTATCCATAACTTATCCATTCCTTGTGCATATTAAAACACGGACATTTTTTTTTGTTCACACGCATAAAAACTGCCTTAAACATAGTACGTTCGTTATTGAAACGCTATATCCGGTTCGCTGTTTAACCAATAATAACTGAATATCGATGGCAAGAAATTTAAACTTGCTTAATTTATTAATAATTGTATACAGTTTAAGGCAGGTTACAACCGAAACAACCGAATAGAAATAACCAATGAAAATATACATGCGCTAAACACGTGCGCAATTGCGCCATGACGAAAATGGGAGCGTTTCCGGTCTCGAACATGTGGAAAATGGGAGCGTCGAGTGTAGTTCACTATGTAGGATCAACAGCGTATGGCCAACATTGTCCAGCATAGTTGATCCTATTCCATTATTTTTTCCCGTGTATTGTCACAAGGGAAAAAACGTAGATTTAGAATACAGAATAGGGTTTTTAATTTTTTTTCGAAAGGATGCACCAATCGGAAAAATCTGAAAAAATACCAAAAATTACTTTAAGAATTTTTATAAATTCAGCATGACGTAAGAAATGTAAAAATAATTTTTTTAAAAAGTTTCATAAATTCCAGGCAGAATTTTTTGAAACGAGTAATACCAATAGAAAAAAGATACAGAATTAATTCTGAAAAACATGGTTTTAACAATTTTTACGGAGAGGAGGGGCTAACATTTGCACCAAAGATTCTATTTCTGGGTATAAATGATAGAAATCCTATTCCCGACCGATTTCCTTTGAGAGCAGATTTGACAATATTACTCGAATACTGCCTTTGTTTGCCAGTACAGTGACAGAATTGTACCAGTAACGGAGTGATAACACTGGGCTAGTACCGTATAACTCAACATACCACCCATGTAGAAAATCAAACGGTCATCTGCTGGTAACGAATGGGCTACGCTTGGCATGATGGTGACTGACGACGGTAAAATTCAATCTTGGCCAAATTCTGGGTCGATCGTTGGTTAACCATTGGGCCACGGTTGGCCCAAGAGATATATTTCCGTCGACTGACATAATATACAACGTCCAAATCGATCGTATTCTAATTTTGGGACAACCATTAGTCCATGATCAGTTCAAGACATGAATTGATTTTTTCACTCCAGATTTTATATTTGTTAGAGATTTGTAATAGATATCTACAGCGGCAAAAACTGCTATCTGCAATAGCAGCAAAAAGTTGTTTGCGCCGAATTGCAGATAACCGCTCAGCAAAAACTCATCTTAGGAATCTAATCTGACCACCTCGCTCTCTCCCCGTCGCCCCCTCACCCCCATCCTAAAAGTATATAATGCACGCACTTTGCATGCATTTTACAGTTCGACACAAGACAAGTACGGTCGAGGACGCAGTAGCTGCTTGTACTTAACGTCCTCCACTTTGCTCTTCTTGCCTTCTCCACTAGACGAGGCCAGGCTCGTCTACGTGGACGCTCACCCCGGCTGGCCACTCTGCGCCACAAGCCTCTTTCTTTCCTATTCCCGGCAGGCCACGTAGCGCCATACGCCACCCTCCTTACTCCTCTCCGTTGGCCACTCAGCGCCATACTCCTTTCTCCCTCGTCCACAAGGCAGGCCACGTCGCGCCATACGCCTTGCTCCCTCGTCCACACGGTTGGCCACACAGCGCCATACTCCATTCTCCTTTGTCCATACGGCTGGCCACACCGCGCCATACGCCGCTCTCACGGGCCACGCAGCGCCCAACGCCATTTCGTTAGAGGAAGCTCGACGGCAGTCACATACTGCGCGTCGATACCTCTCCTTCAGGGAAATCCGTCCC
>JABFPN010006368.1:0-11666 GCA_022817305.1 Leptoteleia sp. ZL-2020 | reverse complement strand
CCCCCCCCCCCCGCCCCCCGCCCTCTTGCCTGGTTTTTATTTTCGGCGACGCTTTTAAGGCGGAGTAATGGGATTGCGTTTCGGGTTTATAGGTTTCCGATGGGAGGATGAACGCGGAGATTTATAATGGGCTCAATGGACCAAGAAGGGATTACGGGGAATGGAATGAATTGGTTTTGGACTTTGCGACGTGTCGGCTGCGGTTTGGATGGAATGCTTTTGATAGTTGGAGAATTATGGAACGCCGGCTATGGACATATCTACTAATAATTATGCAAGTTTAAATTTATTGGAGATTTAAAATTCCAAGTTTGAGGGAAAGAAGGGGGGAGAGAGAAAGAGAGAGAGAGAGAGAGAGAGAGAGAGAGAGAGAGAGAGAGAGAGAAAGAGAGAATTAAGTTATTTGCAGAGGTACTCGTACTTCGACATAAATTAGCAATTTCAAAATGCATGAAAAACAAACAGTAAAAACCGCAAACTCTTCAAACGAAAAATTTTACAATTTTTTAGAATATTTCATAAAAGTGGTTTTACATGTGTGGTAGTCCTATATTCAAAGTTGCATGCGTCCTTAACGGCTTTATTATTATATTGAGATTTTATAGACACATATTTCAGATTATACTATTTCTATCATTTAATCGTACAAAACGAAAGGATTACTACGATCACTAGTTTTGTACCAAAATATATAACTTTTCCTAAATTGGAACCTTTTCCTTATGATTATATACACTCAAAATTCAACTCCAATATCGTTTTTAATAAAAAAATCATGTCAACTATTCTGATGAAAAGATCGATTTCAATATTGTGCCATTTATCACCTCACAACAGCTGAACTTGAAAAGAAGTAAAGGAAAGTAATAACATTTTTCATAGCCAAATATTGCACACTAGTTGGAAAACAGATTTAATTACTTCGATCATATGATTTATTTACATGTATATAATGTAACTTAATGTACACTTCTATGAAAAACAATTTTCATTCACTAAAATCTTAATTGTTGTTTTATTTTCCAATGAATTTACAATTAATATTTATTACGAAAAGATAATATTTTTTTTATTTATTTTTATCCGACAGTTCAAGTCTGATTACTTGTTACAAATGCGAATGATACATCGTCCGCTGTCGTTGAAAACTGACGCATTGCTTAATTAATTCAATTCGCCATAAATTCAAGTATACCGTTCGCGAACTTTTTTCTCAACGTGGCTAATTGAATCTATGAATTCGCGAATTAAATCAACAAATTTGGAAAGCTCTCTCGAAACTGCCGTTGAGATTGTGTAAGCTAAATTCAGAGTTCAAACCACCACTTGTCCCGTTAAATTTACCACATCGAGCTTATTTCCATTGGAGAGTTTGTAGAAAGGAATATCCTTTTGCTGAGCATCGCTTAACCCTTCCTGTTGCACACCCGTGTTAAGATGTCACGCAACTTTGAGGAACTTTATAAAACATGATTAATGACCAGTCCAAGGGAAATACATTTTCCCATATTTCATTGTATTAGGTGCACTAATAAATTCTACCCGTTTCCAACAACTTTTTTTTTTATTTCGCAAACTCAAACAGAACACAAATTTTAATCAATGTAGGCACCATTGGCTTGTACTACCTTTTGTCAACGCCCAGGCAGCTGATGTATTGCGTGGCAAAAAAGAGCTATATTACATACGATTCCTTTATGGTTTGACAGACCACGGAACTTGTATGTAATCTTGGGTTGTAGTGCTGCAAAATGATGGGTTTTCGCTCCTTATTAATTGAGAAGAGTATCGTTCATCAGTAACAGTTTCTTCAGATTTCAGAAGCTCGTAATATAGCACGTACCATTCATCCCACCAAATACAGAGCAGCAATTTTCAAAAATATAGAAATCCATCTATTACTTATCACACATGACAGAGATCCATGTACATATAATTAAATTATGCTTTCCTCGTGTGGTCCTACCAGAGCACACAATTCTTAACAGCTGACCTGTATAGATTTCATTATTTTCGTTTCGTGGTTCCTTTATGTATTATTAGTAATTCGATTTATTTTTATGTTCTTTTGTCTTTGTATACGTATACTTTTTCCGCCATATATTCTTTAACACTTTTTATTAATCCTTTTTTAATTTTTTAGCTTACTAGGTGCGATAACAAGCCAAGTTGAATGCCTTGAATTCGCAGAAAAAAGTGAGCTGTGAACTGTCGGAAGGATAGGGCAATCATTTGTCGCCTATTCGCAAGAGAAAAGTTCGATCAATCTCTCTTTTATGCGCTTGTCACTGAGTCGCTAAGCTCTGTCAGTATTGAGAACTTTATCGTAATTCAACATGCCACACCCATTGAGTTTTATATTTTAGTTATTATTATTATTATTATTACTATTATTATATGAAGTATACATCATTACTTCATACAACGTTCGCGTATATAACGCATGAATCAAACACACACCCTAGTAAAAATCAAACATATGATTACGAAAAAAAATCCATATATGAACATATATGTTTTTTCTTAATCCATATATGACCATATATGAACATAAATGTTTTTTCTTAATCCATATATGAACATATATGTTTGATTTTTACTAGGGCATATATGTATATAATTTGTTATATAAACAGTATGTTTTCCATTCAAATCCAAGTTACTTTGTACACAATATTTATAGTACATTGAGTTGAATAACAGCAGAATCTCTTGATATTCGCCTCTTCGATAAGGATGTGCCAATACTGCCTGCCAGATTTTGACAGCTAGTACTAGCCTAATCATGGGTCCTCTGTTAGCTGCGGCGAATTCCACATTGGTGGTTATAGTATGCCATTCGAAAATTATTATAAGTCGGACTTTATTATAAATATCCTTCGGTAAGAAGTTATACTTCAATAATTTAATTAATACTTGTGCAAAAAAATGGGATGAATTTCAAGAAAATTGATGAATTTTTTAATAATCATGATGAACCATTTTTCTTAATGGAAAATTTCACCACAGATACCAAAAGGTACACTCAGAAAAAAAATATACTTACTTTAAGAAACCTGTACAAAGAAAATATTCCTATTAAAACCAATAGAAAATCTATTAAAAATAAGAATATTCAGTTAATATACAATAGATTAAGGTTTTTATATTAAAAGGAATTTCATTTTATAATAAAACTTATTTCAGATAACACTAACCAGATATTCTATTTATTATAAGAATATGTCTAATTGAAAATACACATGCGTCGTTCAGTTGTTATTGTCGTACTTTTTTTCTTTAAGTCTATAAATAGAAATTATTCTTAATATAAATATATGCTTTGTACGAATAATGTATTCTTATTATAAATAGAATTTAGTTTTGTCCATATATTGAATGGAATCCCTATTTAATATAAGAAGATTCTATTACTCTTAAATAGACAGTTTTGTGAGTGTAGGAACAATGTGAGATATTTCATTTTACATCGGCATCCTTCGTAATCTCTGCTTGGAACTCTATGGCACATTTATTTTAACATATTTTTCAACTGGTGGTATTGCCGAGCTATGCTATTTTCATTGTGGTATAAAAAGCACACTCGGAACACCGACAAACTTTGTCGCTTGGGATACTCTGTGGTCGCTTAACCCAACGTTCTACTGCATCGCTTAACTCTCGTCTTTCTCATATTGGGACTTTGTGGTGGTTGTCTTTCTTCCTGCGGTCGACCGACTTCGTCTGAAAAGCAAACGTTCAGTTTATCCCTTGTAACACGGATCTTTCGGCAAACCATTGATTTCACTCGTTAATTAAGGGTTACTCGGTATCGATATAGACAACTGTCGTTTGAGTTTGAATATTGCATTGCACGAACCGCAATTTAATCGAAAATTCCAACGAAATGAACGTCACTATAAAAAATGTGACTCGCAGTGGGGCTCTACTTAAGACGGGCATTCAAACGTTATAATCAAATATATGTATGCCGGTATATAATAACTTTTCTCATTTATAAAAGACGACGCTAGGCAAAATTTCATTATTAGACTAAGAATCATGTTTCATGAAAATGAAATATTTATTTAAAACACAAATGAAGATGCAAATGTGTTAGATTAATATTGAGTTTCTTTAAATTTTAATGAAAATATATAAATGGAATATTTATAATTAATACAAATGAAAAATATATTCTAAAACACGTGACCTTATATATAGACACTTGACCCTTACTTTTATTATTATGTTTACATTTTTTTATTTATAAAAAACATCGAGCGATTTGTGTATGATTGTAAAAGTTGCTAAATAGTGGAAGAAGGGTAGAAAAGGAGAACTAAACCAGAGGTCGGCAACATCCAGCTAGTTTTAACATTACGGCTCTGCAGATTCTGCCTTCTGACACCCATCCTGTTCGTTCTCCACACTCGCACTACCTTTCATCCCATCTCGCTTCGTTAAATCTGAAAGCTCTCGTCTAAAACACTGAATTTTCAGGCAGCTCGGCCCCGGAAATCCGCTAAAGAATTCTGGATGACGAGATGTACCTGCGGATTTCACCGAAACGTCCAAATTAAGTCGTCTTACATTGTAGTATTCCTTTATTCTGCTCGTCCATTTCACTCAAATTTAAAGCAATGTTTTGAGCATTTGACGAAATCGCTTCGATAAACGGATATTGAATGGTTTCATCGAGCAATATCAATCTTCATATTTCATTTTGTCGAATCTTCCTTTAAAAAACCATTTTGATATAAAAAAAGGATCGTAGAAATGTTAAAACAAATACAAAGTTATCGTTATGTGAATGATTGTTAAAATGAAAATGAAGAGACCGTTTTGCTTTTTCTTTATGTGAAAGTAGGTAATTTAATAAGTAAGTTCTTTTTAAATGTAACAGTTTTATTATTTATCCAGTACATAGATAAAAGGTATAAGTTATTTTTAAAATAATTGTGTTTTGTTTTAAATTTTGATTCTGTAATACAGGTTGTTCATTGAATAGGCATAACGCGGAGATATAATGGTTGGTATTGTATATGTATCAGTTGTCCGTGTTTGCAGTGCATCTTGTTGAGAGCAAATACAGTTCCTACTGTTAGTGCTACTGTAATTCAAGCAGCAATCGCTAACATTTCAACAACTCCTTGCTCCTAAGCAATCTAGTCAAAGCCACAAAGTCGTTCATTTTTCGGTAATAACAAATCTCACATACAGTGAACAGAATTAGAAATTGGTATTTACCTCCCAATTTTTATTAATTGATTCATTCATTTTTTCTGTTAATGAGAAACATTTGATTTATTCGAATTATTACAAAACACCTTTCGATTATATCATCTTAAGATATATAAAACATTTTAACTGATCTTTTTGTTTGAAGACAAAATATCTTGTTAAATTCTGTTAAATTATCCAAAATATTCTTTATAACATTTTAGATTTTTGAAATTAATTATAATACACAATTAGTAATGTTAATGTCAGATGGAAAATGAAATATAATTTTATTTTTTTTCCACATTAAATAATTTGTATTACAAAGACCCATGACTCAATTCTAAAATATCCAAATTTTTCCAGAAGTCCCATGATTTTTTACCGGGGTTGATACCTAAAGATACTTCACTACCAATTTCATAAAAATATTTGGTTCCATTTGAAATTGGTTGCCATTTGATAGGAATCAAATCATCTACTTTCGGCGTCGGGTCACTAAAAGAATAATATATACAGATGAATAATAGTACAATAATAATTTTTTTATTATGTGATAAAAATATTAGGCCTGTCAATGAACGCATTCGAACTTGTTCCAACGTCAATGTATATTATTTGAAAATTTGACAGGCCTAAAAAATAATTTGTTGTAATTATATAATTTTCTTATTTAAATGGACCTAAATTTATTTATATATATATAATATAAAAATATTCTTATTTAAATGGACCTAAATTTAAACATATACATCTTTGCAGAATGTAAGATAAATGTTCCAATATAAATTACAGTTTATTATACAATTTATTATATTGCTGTCTATTAATTTACCTGTATTTAGCAAAATCAGTCCACATTCGTAACATGCGTTCTTTGACTAATTCACTTTGTGAATTCTCTTTGAATTTTCCCAATTCCTGAAGAGCTTCTGGGTAAAATAAAGTAGCTAATTCATCCGCATGACTGGCTCCTTAAATAATAATTAGATTTATTAAACCCTTATTAATGCTCAGTAATTTATTTAATTACGGTGAACACCCAAAGAAAAAAATTGTTTAAAATGAAATAAAATTATTTGACACATGTCAGTGATGACTTACTTTGAGTCAATAAAAGATTTACCTGCCACTGGTATTGCTCTAGGTAACATTTTAGTAATTGTTAAAAAATCCGCAATAAATGAATAACGATAGAAATACGTTGGCTTCTTACTCTTCATTTGAACATCACACAAATATTGAACACCATTGACAATCATCGCATCACCTTTATATTGGACGAATGCTTCATATTCTTTATTGTTAATAGGTCGATTTCCGAAATAAAACCTCCTAATTGATGGTGTAATTTCGACAACTTTTGCTTCATTAGTTGTTAATAAATCTCTGGCCACGAGCTTGTCAAATCTCTTATTATTATCATCTAAAGTTTCATTTCTATAATCTGGATAAAAAAATTATAAAAGTTAAAGAACTATTTATGAAATCAACTATCGAACGTATTAAATCCTAACGATTCCAACTCAGAATTAATATAATCTGCTTAATACACAATTGTAAATATATTATGAAATAAAAATGAGAAAACACAAGTCAAAATTAAGGAAAGCATATTAAGAGTAATAATTTAACATCCATTGTTTTTCTAAATCTATCGTTCAATATGAGCCCTAGTGACATAATTTATAGCATATTTACTAACCAGCAAAAAATATTCCCTCGTGACTTGTATATCCTAACATCATAGGTATATCTACGCAAGTGTTCAAATCCTCTTTAAGTGTTCGAGGCAAAATTGGTTCTGTACTTGCCGAATCGAGAGTTGGCCCAAAACCAATATGAATATCTTGCGCAGACTGCAAATTAAGTAATTAAAATAAAAAAAATAGCTTGAAATTAATAGTCAAGTTTGCAGGGATAATGTTAATTACAAATCAATAATAACCATTGGATAATATTTCTGTTGCAAGTCAATTAATTCTGCTATTGGCATGTTGCGTAAAAGTTTCAATACTTCTCTATCGTTCGTAATATCAGGTTGTTTATCTTTAGCCAATTTAAATCCGTTTTCTTTATTCGAATTCTTATAAGCCCAAGAGTTATACATAGTCCCACTTTGAGCAATAGCTTTATGGAATAACCCTGTAAACAAATTGACTGTTTTAAAGTTTGTTGATTATTTGAAATTAAATAGTATGTACACTCAAAAAACGCCAAGATTATTACATTAATTATCAAGATATCTTGATGCTGCCAAAAGAAATTTTGTCTTTATTTTGTTTTTGTTGTTAAACAAAAGTTGAATTAGTAAAATAAAATTGAAAACAAACTTTATATTTATATATTTTCAACATATTTTCTCAAAATGTATAAAAATGAATACTTTATGTTACTATAATTTAAATTACATTTATTTCAGAAATATTTATAACCTTTGGACGAGGGAGATAAACATAACGCATGTACAGCAGCTCCACCTGCACTTTCACCAAAGATAGTTACATTATCTGGATCACCCCCAAAAACTGATATATTTTGTTGAACCCATCGTAGTGCTGCTCTCTGATCTTTTAAGCCTTGATTTCCAGAACAATCCGGAAGACCCATATTTAAGAAACCTGTAAATGTAGTAAATGTAGTTAGTCCAACATGGTAAGACTGCTTTAAGTAAGAGAAGTTGGTATGTATATTTAAGAAAAAGTTTTAAAACGGTAAATTTAACGTCGAAGACAAGAACAAAGAAAGGAAGGCCGAAATTGTAGGAAGATGCTGAATTGACATTGAATGAAGTCATTCGACATTAAACGAAATAATATTTCGCTTACTATAAACAATATATTTTATAATAAATATATTTGAAAATAATTAAAAAGGATATTAGTTGTTTTTTACCAATTGCTCCGAGACGATAATTCATGGAAACGAAAACTATATTATGCTTCATAAAATAGTCCGGTGAATAAAGATCTCTCTTTGAATAGCCAAAAGTAAATCCACCTCCGTGGATCCAAACCATAACAGAACGTTTGCCTGTTAAACAAGTTGTAGAAACATTTATATAGAGACAATCCTCAACTCCATCTTTTTGGCTACTAATCATATCGTACTGAATACACTGTTCGGCATCCTTCAATGCATCGCGAACTCCAGTCCAAGGTTTACAAGGCTGTGGATCCTAAAAATTTATGTTACTGTTAATTTTATTATGTTTTCATTGTACAGAATACAAGATAATGAAAAGATAAAATCAATCAACATTTTAATAGCATCGTTATTTTTATCATTCTTTATGATATTTTATTTTATGAAAGCAATATTTTATGAATACAATATAAAGATTTATGAAAACAATATTAAGTGTTTTTTTTAAAAACATTTCATTGCTTCAATATTCGTGGTAATAGTCTATCTATCTAATAATAATAGACGGTTTAAGTCGAACATGTATTTCAAATATGATAGTTCTAACCTGAAACTATCATTCGACGACTTTATTTGCGAGAACATGCGACTTAATTCGTCGGCAAATTCACTCGTGCGAATGTATGGCAACGCTGTTTTTTATTATATATAATTGAGAATTTAGTGTATTAAGAACTCTGTATATCGAAAGATAGCATTGCTGGTATTTCACAAAAACTCAATATCTATGTGATAATAAAATTATCAATTAAAAGAAATCCTTTACAGTTCAATTTAATTATACAACAAAATGTTACCAGAAATATTATTATACTCTATGACAACACTGATATAAAGTTATTTCATAAATTATTATTACTTAACAATTGTTAAAACTCAGTAAACGTTTCCTATAATTTCATAAATTATTATTACTTACTATATTGGATGGTATTAAATTTGAATAATGTTGGATTATTAATTTATTAAAATACGGAATTGATATACTTTACGTCAGCAGTGTCATATATAGTACAGTAATTTGTTTGCAACTTTTTTCTGCACGTGTTCATACTTGAAATCGAAGTTCCTTAATTGGAGGTGCTGCATACGGAATCCCCAAGAAAGAAAAATATTCAACACCATTTACTCCTGTGATTTTAGCTCCTCTCAGTGATCCATCTTTCACATTTACAACCGGATACTCCATGTTTCTTGATCAAACTTATATCAGCTAAAGTCCGTGATAAACTGAACTACTATGACAGAGCAGTAATACTTTGCGCCAAAGATAATTAAGTGTTGTATACACTCACACTGCACAGCTGCTCGGTTTACAATCACTTGCTAAATGGTATAAGTATAAAAAGTAGGGATAATAGTAGTAAAACAGGAGGATCAAATTCACGGTATAAAGAATTTTCTATTCACAAGATGCAAAGATCTTTTGCAAAGACAAATTAATTCCTAAAGTAGCATTAAGCAGTCAAAAGTATAAATAATAATTTAGTTAAATCGTTAAATCTTTTTAATAATTTAATTTTTGTTTTCAAACTTTTAAAAAATTAACTAGAAATGTTTTATTAAACATAAAGTTTAAGTAATTTAAAGGTAACTGATGAAGTGTGGAATTAAAATATGATTCGAAGAATTCTTAAATGTAAACTATAAATATTCTATTATGACATTATGAATAATTAAAAATCTGACATAATATATTTCAATGCTAAAAACAAATTAAGGTCGACTTATACTTAAACAATCATATATTTCAATACATGAAATCCAGGTTTTCTTTAATTAATACGCAAAAGTTTGTTCAAAAAGGCAGACAAAATTAATTAGATAATTTTATGATATGTCACGATGAAAACCATTTTTCAACAAATTAGATTCATATCATTGACAAATCTAATTTTGAAGTAATTAACGAAACTGCGATTAAAAATAGGAATTATCTTTAAAAATGTAAAAGTTTTCCCCTACATCATCTTCAACAAGGATTGGTAGGGGATGAGTATTTTTTTTATAATTTCATAGCTTTTATATAAATATTGAACACGTTTTTCTTTCGTTTTATCATTCAAAATATGTTTTTCTAGACTTTTGACCATGGCTAAACTTTTGTTACAGCCTGTATGTAAATTGCCCTTAGAAGTTAACTCCTCGACGGAATCAATCGAAAATGTTTTTAAAAGACAGATGCAAACAAAAAAATGAGAGACCTATAAGAGAAACTAAACATAAGAGCGAAAGTATGGAAATTGCTTGCTTGAAAAATTGAGATTCTGTTTGGTGGGGCTTATTATTCATGAACTTCCTTTAACTGTTCCTATGAAGTGGTTCTGTACATTTTTACTTTGAAAGAAAATCAATTTTCCATTTTCCACGGAAAATTATAAGTACCATATTTTATGAATAATATCGTTTGATATACAATCGAATCTTTTTGTTACACAAAACTCACAGCAAGATTGAAAAACCTTTCAAGTCAAAAATCATTCTAAAGAACGATCTTAATTTAACTCAAAGTATTGTTGATCGGTTATTATCGTTGAACGTAAAAAATGGAAAATTCTGAGGTGAATACACTCACAAAACCTGTCAATTTAAGAGTAATAGAATATTCTTATATTAAATAGGATTTCCATTCATTATATGGACAACACGAAATTCTATTTATAATAAGAATAAATAATTCTTATAAAGCATATATTTATCTAAAGAATAATTCCATTTATATTAAACGGATTTTTTTTCAAGAAAAGAATAAACATAGTTTCAGTTTAAGAATATTCAACAGATGATACAAATTTAACCTAACAATTGCATGCAGTATATATACATATGTACTTACCCACACATGAAAATAATAATATAATATTATAAAAACTTAAAATTTCTTGAAATATCATTTACTTACTTAATTTTTTGAGAAAAATGCGAATTATCCGAAACATCTAAAGAATCATACACTCACAAAACTGTCTATTTAAGAATAATAGACCCTGATAGCCAACTTTACGTAAATTTTATGTAAATTTTATGTAAACTCGTTGCACAAAATTTACGTAAATCTAACTCCTCATTATGCTGCATAATTTACATAAATCGTAAACACAAATTTTAAAATTTACCATATATTTATTACTGACATAATTAGAATATATTTATATTTAATGCTAAACATAAAAGTTATTAATTTTCAAAAATCAACTGATATAATGGAGTTAATAAAAATAAAACAATAATAATCCCAATACTTAGATTTCATACTTTTATGTTTTCATCACCAATATTGTATGGAATAAAAAATACATCTAATATTCATTACACAAACTTTATTTGCATGAATTTTTCAGATTTTTTTTACAAATTTGGTTTTACACTTAATTTATTTTTCTATTTTGTAATTTATTAGTTTGTGTTGATGATTTATTAGTTTGTGTTGATAATTTGCACATATTAACATCTGAAATGTAAAATAAGACTTCATGCAATGCTATAAACATATCTTCAATAAAAAACTTTTTATTGAATTTAAATGATTTATGTAAATA